>PVIH01013606.1:0-57660 GCA_004025045.1 Sigmodon hispidus | reverse complement strand
TGAGTTTTGTACCTTATTAATTGCCTGGAAACTTAATGACATTCTGAGACACAAAGTTTCTCTTCTGCTCTCTAAAACATTTTGTCTTGTATTTATATTATCATGATATTGTTTTGTATGAAATTTGAGATGATAGACTTAATGTTTGGAGTGGAGTGTTTTATGGAGTCATCCTGTCAGATTTGAGTGATCCTAAATAGGCTGTTTTCATTTAGAGATTTCAAATCGATTCTACTTTCTAGTTAATAAGAAATTTTTGCTTCACTCACTAGATAAATAAAGCATTTATTTTTCTACTGTTGTTTAGATTAGTAATATTTTTTTTACAAAGGCATCATCAATTTAGTGAGAAGCTTATATCATTTTTGGTAATCTACAGGTGATAAATTATTAAACTGCCCTATTAACATGTAAGTGAAACTACTGGAATATCTTGAAATACACTTCTTGATGTGCTCTGATTGATGGATTTAGTTCAAAACAAAGTCGTAGAAAATTTATTGTCCTACACTAATCAATCTAGTTTTTATTATGAATAAAGTCATATTGTTTAGCCATGTATATCCTTGTTCAAGTTTCCTTCCCCCTCACATTCCTTCCAGTCATTGTCTCTTCTTCACATCTCTATTTTTTTAAAAAAATTAATGCACTTTCTAAGCTTTTTGGGGGTTCTTTTTGGCATTTTTAATTTAAAAGGATTTTTTTAGTTTTCTCTTTTTACATACAAACCACAGTTCCTCTTCCCTTCCCTCCTCCCACTCACTCCCCAGCATCCTCCCCCATCCCACCCAACCATCCATCCCTCAAAGAGAACAAGGCCTTATTCAATGGCATGGTACCCATAACCCAATTTTTCTTTGTTGAAATAGTAAACAATGTAAAAGTACACATTAAAAAGAGGAAGAAATTATATCTTCTAATAGCAGTTATCTGATAAATTTCATCCAGAGGATAGGCAATTTCTAGCAATAAACAAAGCTAACCTGTGCCAGAAAGGTGGTACTATGAGAATTAAGAGATAAAGTTCACCTTTTTTCTTCTTATTTCATATTTTAATTGGACAAAAAAACAAAAAAACCAAACCAAACCAAAGAAACAAACAAAGAAAACTAGCCAAAGAGCTGTAACAGATAAATGAAGCTCCATGAAACATAGAGGATTTAGTTCTGAATTCTGCAATTCTGCTATGGAAGACTAGACATTGTCTTGCATGCTAAAGACATCTCAAAATCCCTGGGGTTTGGCATAGGGTCTCTAAGAAACAAAATCTGCTTGCATTTTCTCTTCCCTAAGGTGTCCCCTGCACCAAAGGTCAATTTTTATGACTAGTTTCTGTGATAATAGATTGTATATTTAATATAATTAGTCTGAAATATCAGAGGACAGAGACAAGCAATAAAGGTTAGTGAATCATGACTCACGAGTTTAATCCCAGTGCTTGGGAGGCAGAAATCTTCTGAATTTCTGTCAGTTCAAGGCCAGAGTGAGATGGTGTTGGCACACACCTATATTCTTAGCTCCAGGAATGTTGAACCAGGAAGCAAAATATCAGTGTGTGTGTGTGTATGTGTGTGTGTGTGTGTGTGTTTGTGTGTGTGTGTGTGTGATGTAAGGCAGGAGAAGGCAGCAGTTTGGCCCTTTCTTTGGACTCAGACAGGCTGAGGACTCCTGAAAATAGGTCCTACCCCATTCAGCCTTAGGAGCTGGCTAGGTGAGATTAGCTGTGGTTTGTTCCCTGTCTCTCTGATATTTTGAGCTATTTTTATTAAATATATATCACTACAAGTTTCATTAAAGAAGTAAAAACCAGGTGTTATTTTCTGATGCCATTGCCATAGTATTGGAAGTTGGTTGAGAATTTTCCCATCTATACTGGTGTGTTTATTTTACACACATACACACACACACACACACACACACACACACACACACATACTTATGCATGTGTTATGTATACAAATAGTACCATATATGTGTTCATCATTAAGGGACATACAATAAACAGTCATGTTACAACTTTTGCCTCAACTCTTTTTTACAACTTTATGACAGCAAAGAGAAGATAATAATGGAAGAGACTAGGCAGGCACTATGGATAGCTTCCAAAAAGAAAGGTTACTTTTCTTCAGCTGGCATTCTTCAAAATGGCACAATTGATTTGACATTGTTGCTTATGAAGACTTAATCTGAAAGACAGTGGTTAGCCAAGGACTCTAGTGTCACTAATATTAACAGTCAGGTAATCTGTTCATTCATTCATTCATCTATTGAGAGGAAGAAAATGGACAAGTCCAAACACTAGACAAAAGAATCTGGAGGGCCCCTCATATATCAGGGAGTTCCTTCCTAGGTGACAGGTTTATTTCAGACATACTGTGTAGCTTTGCATATGAGGTAAAAAAGAGAGAGTGGGGGGAGGTTACCAAGTGTTGTATAGTGGCTTTATGCAGTAGAGGTTAGAAGAAAATTTCCTTTTACAGAGACACCATTAATAGATAGTCTCCCACAAGATAAAGTTGGAGACAGTGCAATTAATTTCAATTAGCTTTTAGGGGAAAACTGTCAATAAATAAATAGCTTTCTTCAAGACTGACACAAAAACTAGCTGGTTAGGTGGAGCCTACAGTTGAATTTAGTGAAGACAAATAAAACCCTTTTAGGAGAATGAAGACATGCATATGGACACATATATAAGTAGTATATATGTATTTATGGGCATGATATTACATATTTTATTCATGTAACTTAATTCCTATAGTCAATGGAAAAAGATGTCAATGGAGAATTGCATTTTTAAATAAGCCTTCATGGCCTATCCAAAATGACAGAGAAGGTCACAATGGTCAACAAGATCAACCATACTTGAAACACAATGTATTCTGTATAAATGATGGTCCAATGATATATAATCCTATAGTTTAATAAGAAGATGAAGTTTGAAAAAAATTTGAAGCTATTAGTTGGAAGTTACCAAGACAGAAGATATTATATTTGTTGTTGCATGTGGTATGCATGTGCCTATATACATGTTTGCATGGATATATGTACACATGTGTATATGCTTCCAGAGACCTGATGCTGCTGTTACGGGTCTTCCTCAGTTGTACTCACCTCATTCACTGATGCAGGGTCTCTCAATTGAACCCAGAGCATGTCAATGTCACTACTTTAGTTAGCCAGCCAGCTTTAGAGAGGATGCTGATATAGAGCAGTAATACAGCTCAGCAAATAGTCCTGTTCATCTATGTTAGGGTACATCCTGATGAGTGATGTAAAAGCAGAGTCTTGTCTTAATAAGTCACATGAAGTATTTTAATAAAAAATACTGTGTACTTTATAATAAATAAAATACAATCACCTATTAGAAGGTGATTTGGGGACATATGTAGTCTCTCCGTTGACTTTGTTGCTGAACAGAGTGAATTGACTAAACACATCAAGTAATAATTTTGGAGTCACTAATGTGTGTTGGGTATCACATTAAGTAAAGAAATAAAAGATTTCCTCTTGGAGTAGGCTGACCAAGAATAAACCTAAATCTGAATTCTCTACTCCTCTTACTGTTTCTTCTTTACCTCTGTAGCTTATGGTTTCTGCTATCTATAATCTATATGTCTCTTGGATAAAATCATGTTCCTATATATCTTGAATATCTTATCTGTCTGGAACTGTGTATTTAATAATAGGCTTTTCTCTGTCTTTAATTGAACAGCACAGAAAGCATCATATGTGAAAGAAATGTCTTAAAATTATGGCTATGCATTAGCTTTGATTGTAGAAGTTGATTACATGGAGAGTTCACGACAAGTAAGGATATTATATTGTTCTCTTAAAGGCAGACTAAACAAACAGGTTGATTACACAGCAGGATAAAAGTCTAAGTCTCAAGTGGCTTTAAGATTATTTACTAGGTTGTAAGGTCCAGCAAAAGTTCTAGTCTCTTTGAATACAAGAGATACTTTGGTAGCAATGCATCACCTCCAAGTGCTATTTTCACAAACAAGTCAGTCCTCCTGAGAATAATTCAGGAAGATGGAGATGTTTAGAGGCAGGCTTGTTATTATATGCCATTGACTCTGTGGTGTACAACTTTCTTAACTTTCACTTCTAGGACAATCTTCCTAGGAACTACCCACTGATAATGTGTCTCATAGTACAACCCTACACCCCATAGGCTGTGCTATTACTCTATTGGCAAGAAGCTGGGTAACAGAACTGATGATTCAGGGTATGGGCCTCAGTCCAATTCTAGTTAAGTCTCAAAGTTAGCAAAAGCTGTTACTCATCTTTTTCAGATGAGAGTAGACCAACATGAGTGTTTGTGGTTGTTCTCTAGTTTTGGTGCTCAAATTATACAGTTTAAGTACCTTAAAAGCCTTTCCTATGGAGGAAACACACTTAATTTGAAATGTTTATTTTGCTATTTTTTTCCTATTCCCAATTCAAGTTTTCTTAGACTTTTTCCTACAAAGTTGTCTATTCTGCTTTTGTTGAATTTCTCTTTAGAATTTAAGTCTTCAGATACTTTTTGATAATGATTTTAATGTTTTATACTTTAAGATAATGTTTTAATTAACATTTGACACATATAAGATACTTGTTACAATAACTCTTAATCTCTCAAATCACTCTGTTTCATGTGTTCTAATTGTGTAGAAAGAAGCATAGCTCATAAATGACAGGATTTGAATATGGTCCTGGTTTGAAATTCTTTCTTTTTTAGATATTTCTGTAAGAGAATTAGAAACAACCTTGGTTGCTTATAATTTAAACCACCAATAATAACTAAGAAATCTCTATTTCTTTGTTGTAAATGCATTTTGGAGGTAGGCAGCTATGTGATAATATCATAGGCTTCATTTTTCTTTCTTTTTCAGTTGTAGTAGTCTATGCTTTCTATTTCCAAGGTCATATCTAGGCACAAGGTGTCTTATAAAAATAATCTGCATAAACTTTATTCTAAGAGGTAGGAGCAAATTAGAGAGGAAAGAAACAGCAGTACTTCAGATGTCTGTCTCTAATTTAAGGCATATCTCTGGAAATCCTATACATCAATTTCTACCTACCTATTTCATGAAATATTCATGTTTATGATTCCAACATTTATGCTAGAACCTAACATATTACGTGTTAGTATAGGTAGGATGAAGAAATGATGCACTAAACCCAATTACTGCTTAGAGAACAACTTACCTTATTGCTTGGAATAACTTACCTCAAACAGCCTAGATTTCCTACCTTTTCATTTACCTCTTAGTTTTCACTTATTTACCAGAATTCCCAAGCCCTGTTATCTTTCTCTTTGCCTCCTTTTGGTCTTTCCTTTGCCTGATACATATTTCTCCTTTTAGTCTCCTTTCTCAAAATAGATATATGTCACATGTCTAATTCTGAATTGTATTATAGGGTTTTCACTCAACCATTTTGCTCTTCTGAAAGACAGGAATCATTTAGGATCCCATGGGTTAACAGGTTGTCTATCTTATGGCTTTTATTTCTGTGAAGAGATATTATAACCATGGCAACTCTTATAAAGGAAAACATTTAACTGGGGCTGGCTTACAGTTCAGAGGTTTAGTCCATTAACGTCATGGCAGGAATCATGGTGGCATACAGACAGACATGATGCCTGAGAGGTAGCTGAGAGTTGCATCTAGATCCAGAGGCATTAGAAAGAGACAGTGAGCCACTAGGCCTTTGAGCTTCTGAAACCTCAAAGACCACCCCCAGTGGCATACTTCCCACAAGATTATACCTATAAGATCACACATCTCACACTGTAAGAGTGCCATTTCCTGAGCCTTTGGAGGCTATTTTTATTCTCTATTTTATTTTCTCTATTTAGAGATTTTCTCTAAATAGTGATTTTATTATCTCTATTTAGTTCCACCAAAAGCACTTTTCAAACTGTTATGAATATTGTCGTTGGAACCTGTCCTACCATGCCATAGTCAGTACTTAGCACGTATTCTGCAATAAAATTGCTCATTGCTAAAACATCTACTAGGATCAGGGATATACTAATGGCTAAAGACTTGTCTGGCCATAGAACATTATTCAGACTCAACTCTGAGCAATCAAAGGGAGAACAGCACCCTTACTTTACAGACTGGTCTGGAGCCAGCTGCCTTTTACAATTTGCATATTTCTGTATAGTCTATTCTCACAGAGGCAGAGATTAATTTCAGAAGCCAATATTAAAGCAAGAGGAGGGAAGAGAAGTCAACAGCAGTCATTAGAAGTATTAGAACTTCCCTGGGTTACTGAAAAAAGATTTCAGGCAATTCCAGAATTTTCTGTGAACATCACCTTTATTTATATATGATCATATGACAACAGTTTCTTTAGAAAAGAAAGCTCTGTAACTTCCATCCTGGACTATCATCTTGTTCGTCAAACTCTAGAATCTACATAGAGTTGTAGTGTTCAGAAGTACTGTTGCTTTGTAGTCAAGAGTGGTGCTGTCCTAGATACATCTCTGCAGAGCTTAACAGGGAGGCTGGGAGGAAAGAAGTAGGGTGGATGCCTGTCTGATGAAGTTCTTGCCTTCTTAACCTACAAGGCTTGCATTGCAAATGTCAGGAGGGTGAAGACCACAATAATTATGAGAAGCCATTGTTATTAGAGACTTTCTGGGAAGAGGTTGTGCATCACTAAGATTTAAGTCAAATCATTAAAGAATTAAGTCAAAACATTAAAGAATGAATGTTTAAAATATCTCTATTATTAAGAAAGATACTGTGTTCTGTATTCCATAGCACTGACTAAAATAAAGGGAGATGGGTGCTATGTTCATAGACATTTCTAAGATAAAATATGGGCACTATCAAAAATGTTACTTTGGCCTATAAATGTTGGAAACTTGCTGGAAGCAAGCGACCACACTGCTGTAGTATTAGATATAGTAGTGTGTGATACAAGTTTGTAAAGGTAGAACCATGTTGGGAGTAGGGATCTATCCACTCAATGCATGGGTGGTATTAAATGTTTGAAAGATTTCTTCTTGTCTGTAATGGAGATAGCACTGGCGTTAGAGCTAATGTTACAGTTACTGACAGAGTTTGTAAAGTGCACAGCATTATTTTTAGTCAATAGAGGTTTTTAATGTTCTTCAAATTATTATGATACCACAGGCAATGAACCTAGTGTTAGAAATTATACATGAGCTTTTTGTGATATAACTTCTATCTGGGGATTCTGTTTGTTCTGGTAGACACATTAGCAACCTATTATGAGAACCTGCTTTTTGATGTCTTCATATCCTGGAAAAGGCCACATTTCTAGTACATTGCTGAAGCATCTCCTTTTCCTCATAATTTGCTAACACACCAAAACCATGTGTTCCCTGAGTGACTTCCTCACTGAAATGTGAAAAGTACTTTGCATGACTGCCTCTTGCATGTTCTAAACCCCAACACAAATGAGAGATTCCATTCCAATCACCCAGGATCTGCAGTGGTAATATACATATCCTGTCAATGAGAGATGGAGGGAGGGTGATGAAGGAGCCCAAGGGTATGTGGTGTAAATAAAATTAGAAACAAAACTGAGATGATCAGTAGCCATGCTACTTCATTTTACTATCCATTCAAAGGGAAGTCTTACTGACTTTAAATGGTGTTTGGGATCTTCAGTGTCTGATTCTTACCTATCTATCTTTGCATCATATGTTGTCTACTGTAAAAAATTAACCCAATTTTTAATTATAATCATGAGCACTGTCTTGCTGAGACTGTGTACCTTGTACACTGCTTTTGCTCTGGGGACACTTTGTTGGTTAGCTCAATATGACTCCTGAAATCACAATACAAGCTCTGTTTTCATTTGGAAACCTCCTCAGAATGAGTGTTAAACAATCTCATTTTTGTTCCCAAGGCACAGATCTTGTGAGATACTTTTCACCCATATTATAAATGTTTCTCTTTTTTCCTTCTGCAGGTGGGATCTTATTAATTATCAGTGAAGGGTAGCTGTTAGAACAATCTCAATGGCTTAATGTAGATACGTTTGTTTCTCGGTTTCCTCATAGTCCATGGCTCTGTGGTTGCTGAAGAAGCTGAAAAAGGACTATTGGATTCTGTTTAGATATGGAAAGGCCTTTTCTACTAATAAATTCTAGCTATCCCAGCATATCAGAGCTCTGTGCTGTTTGTCTGCAGCTAGCAAATATAAAAAGAGATCACAAAGGGCCTCTACGGAGATATTTAAAGAAGCAGACATAAAAATGGACAACTTCACTACTTTATCACGTGGCCTCACTTGACTACAAGGGATGTTGCAAAATGAGGTCAATCTGTGTGTTCATCAAGGGAAGCAAAGGTTTGATGAATGTGTGCCACCTTACACTGCAGATGTCCATGCTTGGTAAGAATAAATGAACAACAGCAAAATAAATTCTCAAATCAATGACAGTAAACTATCATTACTGATAGGAGTGGATCTTAGAAAAGAAAGAATGCTAATGTAGTCTGGGTATTTTTGTAGTTGGAGAGTGCAATCACTCCATGGCATTTTCTTACCTTGGCATCCAGTCTTCATGGCTGATGGATGTGTTTCTCAGGATACAAGAACCAAGAACATTTCCCAACTATTCTCATTGTTTTGCCCTCATTGCTATTTCAAAAACAATACACAGCACAAACCCCTGTCTCAAGACCTGAGGAATTGTTTTCTCATTTGAATATCCCTCCACCATGATGATACTTACTATATACTTTGTCTAGCTTTTACCTCAAGTTGTCCATAAATCTTTCTCTACTGACTCATACTCCCTGTTCCTCTCCTTGTGTCATTTTCCCTCATCACACTTACTTAATCAAACAAAGTAAACTATACTCCTCCAGTTATATATGGCAAGGTCAGAGAGCTTTGTTAGTTTTCTACTAATAGTATCTAAAACTGTAGCATTACCTTGCACATGCTCAAGCCTTTCTTAAATCATTGAGAGTCTTTTGGTTCTGCACAGTGTTTATGTCTTACTGGCTGCAGAGTTAACACCATTAATTTAACAATGTAATGCAAAAGAATTGTCAGATGTTGCTGGCAACTGCAGCTAGAAATGGAGGAAAACAGACAATGATCACTTTTAGTAAATGATTTGATGCTCAGACTCAGAGACAGAATATTATTATTATGAAAGGTGACATTGAAAACTACCAAGGAATGGTTTGAAAATATTTTAGTATTTATTCCTATCATGCAAGCATTCAATGGTTGCAGCTTGGAGGGATCAAGTGTGGAACTAAGTTAAGGATAATGCATTATGTGCCATTTCAATTTTGTCTTATCAGGAAGGTCATTCAGTGAAGGAGGCATTTTGATCACAACAATTTTCTTCACAGGAATGCTATCTGGAAGCTGATCTCTTTCTTTGTGATTATTCAAGGATACATTTGGCATTCAAAAAGCATTTGATGAAACCTTCTTTTAAACTCAGCTGCTAGTAAACACTCGATTTTATAGACATCACCAAATATCCATTCAGCAAAGTGAAGAAAGCCAAGCCTACTGAATTTAGACCCTGGGACCATGCAAGTACAGACCAGAAAAGGGACCTCAGGGAAGGGAAACGGAGTCTGAAGACAAAGGAACAAATATCTAGTGAAAATATTCTTGTGAGCACATTGTAAAACCCTCTACATACAAGGTAAACATTTTATCATCCCACTTTGCCATCAAAAAAATAAAAATAAAAACCTGAATTATAGGGAGTTTGAGTAAAGTGCCTGCTGTTATTCATTTGATGGGTAGCAGTGCCAGGTATCCAACCCAAGCACTGGAATCCAAGTCCCTAATGATCTAGAATTATTTTTTAAAAGTCTGGGTCAAGATCTGTTAGATTCTGGAATAGATAATCATTAACTCTTCTTTGATATAAAAACACATTCTAGAGGCCAGGGCTACATCTGAAGCATGTATCATTGACTTGTGTGATATCAGACATGAGTTAGAGATAACTTGAGTAGTTATGTGGGAGAAACATTGGCAATAATGGATCATATAAGAATTATTTCTTGAATGAAATGTCAACAAAAGCATGGAAATAGATTTGAGTACAACACTCTGCCATTTGCTGGGTACCCAAACTTGGGCATGATATCAAATGACTTTGAATCTGAATATTCACTTGTTCCATAGTGAATAGAAAGATCCATTGGTCATTGTTCCACAAGACTTCCTTTATGCGCCTTGGTTAAAGTAGTCAAATAACGTAGGCCCAAAATGGTGTCGTACTCACCAACAAACAAGAGATGTAAGATGTACTATGAATGGGGATATAGTTTAGTGGTAGAACATACCTATTAAGTGTCAGGTTCAAGGTACAATCCAGTGTACATGCAGAAAATAAAATAAAAGCTTTGAGAGATACAGATTCTATGTAAGTTTTGGAGTGCCTGTCTAAACAACCTGTGTTTAGATTCTAGTATTGAAAAGCAAACACAAAAGAATCAAAACAAAAAATGAGGGCAAAATTGTACCAAAAGTTAAAACTAAGTTTTAAAAATACCAATATATTGGTATGTAGGAGAATAATACTTTTATCATTCTGATATAAAGTGGTTTTTTTTTTTGTGCTGTGTGATGGTTACAACTCAAACATTTGGAGTTTTGTGCATTTTGTTCACAGATCATTTTTGTCCCATTTTTATAGCATCTGATTGTCTGCACTTGGGTAATCATTTCTCACTTCTGCTTCTTCATCTACTAAATGAGGATGATTATAATTACTTTTCTGAGATGTATGGTATTGTTTTGTATAAATATGTTTATGATACACACATACATACACACATATCTGTGTAAAGAGACTTCTTATAAGGGCTGGTATCTTGTGACTGTAAGGGTCTAAATAACTTTCTAAAGCCAAGGTTTCAGTTCCAACCAAAAGACTAGAAGCTTCTGTAGAAACAGTAGGGGTTGGCATCCAAGTTTGTCAAATCTAGTTTTAGTAATATTCTCTCTTACTTCAAGGAGAACTAGGTTTTGGTTTTATCTGGGTTTAAAACTATTTGAACAGGGCTCACCTACATAATGGATAAAAACCACTTTTAACCAGTCTGTAGATTTAAATTTCAACCTCATTCAGAAGAATTCCTAAAGAAACACCTAAATCATTTTGTACCCCAAGTGTAGACACTCTATAGACCTATAAAGTTGATGCCTGGAATTAGTTATGATAATACCATTGATCTGCCTTTTACTCTGATCCAGAGGTCTTTATTATATTACAAGACAAAAAAGTATAAATGAGTGGGATGGCATTTGTGAATCAGTACTCTGCCTCAGGAAATCTTTATGCAGTGGCATGCAATTCATGCTAGTGAAGCCATAGTGTGGATAGATGGAATTAAATTTCATACATCTCCAGAGTACTTGAGAGTTGAGAGTGTAAACAGATCTGCAAAATGAAACCAGATAAATAGGGTGCTCACCTATTACCACATTTTCTTTCCAAAATTTAAAGAAGAAATAGAATCTTAAGTCTATTTGTTTTAAATTTTGTGATTATTGACTATAGATCAAGCATAGTAATCTTTGAGATCAATTAAGTGTCACAGCATATTTTTCCATCCTGAAATAGTTTCCAACCAGGAAGAGACAGGGGAGATCATAAGAGTGGGTATGAATCTGAGAGGAATGATAACTGAGGTTGATGGGGTGCATGATGTAAAATCACCAAACAATATATGTGTGTATATATATATATGTATTTATATATATATATGTGTGTGTGTGTGTGTGTGTGTGTGTGTGTGTGTGTTTGTGGTAACAGTGACACACTAGAAGTATTTATGAAGTGTAATGACATTTGAAGATGGAGAGATATGCCCAGGAAAGGGGTAAAAGCAGTATGAGGTGGACTAGAATAAGTTAGTCTTAGACATGTTTCTTTGGATAGGGCTTAGAAACAATGAGATGTTTTAAAAAATACATAGAAATTAAAAAAGAATAGAAATTCCATACCAGGAGATTAGCATTAGCCTGTGGGAAAGTGTGATGATATAAAAGAGTTTTGGATGCTAAAATGGTGTCCAGCATTGAGAGATTCACTCATGGAGGCTATAACACACGTTCTGAGTCTCCGAAGCTAGAGTACCTAGGTACAAATTCTGCCTTGACTGATTTATTATTTTCCAAGTTCTGTTTCTTCATCTCCAAAGTAAATAAAGCAACACAGGATTTAAAACACACCCAGCATATTGTAGGGCTTCTTAAATACGACAGCCAATCTTTAGCAATGTGTTACTTGGCTATGATAACAAGCATACCCAAGATTAGAACTTCAGGGATAGAATCCACTTGCTGATGCTGCCTATAGGCTCCTTTTGTCTCCATGAGAATGCCCCAGGGGAGAGCCTGCTCACTGTTGCCTTCTCAATGTAGAACCTAAAGGGAGGTCTCCATTGGAGACACATGTTTCTTGTGATAGAAGGTGAAAATGAGATGACTTGCTGATGCTGCCTATAGGCTCCTTTTGTCTCCATGAGAATGCCCCAGGGGAGAGCCTGCTCACTGTTGCCTTCTCAATGTAGAACCTAAAGGGAGGTCTCCATTGGAGACACATGTTTCTTGTGATAGAAGGTGAAAATGAGATGACTAGTAGAAACTCAAGGTACTTCGTCCAACTTCCACTAAGAAATAATAACATGTTATGTCCATTCATCTTTCATTAGTCAAAATACAGGACACAGCCTAACTTCAAATGAATAGTACAAGAATATATAATCTCCTAAAGAAAATGGTAATGAGGAGAATCTTAATAGGTAAAATGAAGAATATAGTTTACCTAAATCATTAAATCATTATATCACTCTAACTAGAGAACTAGTAGATAAGGGGAAGAAATAAAGTAGAAAACAATGTGTGTGTGTGTGTGTGTGTGTGTGTGTGTGTGTGTGTGTGTGTGTTTGAACTTTGACTTGCAGTGCCTTCCTGTTACCTACCTTCTTGGTTTTCTTCTCTTTATTCTTGGAGCTGTGTTCTTGAACTCTAGATGTGAGTTTGAGAAACTGGGGTTTTTGCCATATGTTACAACATATGATGATTTGAATGGGAATTAGTAATGGGAAGAAAGTAGTTTATTATGCAGAAGTAATTGATGTCCAGACCTCCTGTTTTACTTTACTGTGAGCATTTGACAAAGCCTCCTGTTTGTTGAAATTGTGCCTGCTAACTTAGAGTCACTTGTCATTTTTGTCATGTTCTATGACTTTGTAAATAAACCATTAGAAATAGATGAATTTGACAATTGTGGTGGGTAAGTAGTTCTGGGCATAGAGTTCCTGTTTTTGATAGATATCTGATAAGAAGGCTTAGAATTTAATATTTCCTTTAAAGGGAACAATATGGGAAACAAGTGTTACTTACCAGTAATATTTGACTCAAGATTATGATTATGAGGTGTGTGTTATGCATAGAATAAGAGAACATTTGAAAAATTTCAGAATGTGTTTCAGACAAATGTGGCTGCTACTTTTCTTGACTTAAAAGGAAAGCTCTCATACAATAAAAGAGTTTTTTTTTTTTTAATTCTGGCTATAACTTTAACAAGATTCAAAACCTAAATTCTGGTTGTCAGCAAATGAGGCCTATGACTTCTAAACAGGAGTTCTGTAGTCACAGCCTGTTCACTAGCACACTAGATTTACATGGAAGAAAGTTATAAAGTGCTCAGGAGTAAGTAGTGGAGGAGCGGGCACAAAGAGTGAGATCTGCTGAAGTTAAAGATGTTCCTGAAAAACACATATATGTGCCTGAGAACTAGACATTGCCCTCGGATATAGGGATGGACAACCTCATGATCCAGATATGAGAGGACTACAGAAAGATGATAGAACAACTAATGTGATTTTTAATTTATTTTCCAGGCCATTTTACATTTCAGAGGGGAAAATATTATATAAGCATGATGTCTGTCTTACTGTTCTAAATGTCATGATAAAACATCCTGATCAAAGTAACTTATTATAAAAAGACACAATTAATTAGGAGCTTTATTACAGTTTTAGAGGGCTACACCATGTCTGTTATGACAAAAAGCATGGCACCAAGGAGACAGAGAGGGAGCTGGAGCAATAGCTGAGAATTCATATCTGATCCAGAGAGAGAGAGAGAGAGAGAGAGAGAGAGAGAGAGAGAGAGAGAGAGAAGGGGAGAGAGGGAGATGGAAGGAAGAAGGGAGAGAGAGGGGAGGGAGGAGACTGGGCCTGGTGTGAGCCTTTTAAAGTCTACCACCAGTCACATACCTCTTCCAACAAGGTCAAACTCCCTAGTCCTTCCTAAACAGTTCCATTAACTGAAGATCAAGAGTGAAACACAAAGCTTTGAGGAGGGTCATTCTCATTCAAATCACTACACTGAGTAAATAGTCAAGTCAGAACAGCTCCCCACCCTGTTCTTATTTGACTAACAAAATACAGGCCATGTAGTCATGCCAAATATGAGCAGCATAAGAGATGCAGTAAATAAATATGACCCTGGATTCCCACTCCTATTCATTTGCTCATTTATTCAGCAAATATCTGCTGTGCACTGGAAATTCACTATGCATAAAACATGGCATCTACCATTCTGGAGATCTTCTTCCTAAGACAATTGGAAGAGTTTCCATTTTGTATGAGATCATAGAGCTTGATTAAGTCCAGGTCAGCAGAGTTTTATCTGTTATTGGGCCAGGGAAGGGAGAAAAATCAGGAAGTGGCAAGGCTTCCTGGACTATGTGACATCTGAAGTGACTTACAATAACTAGAGAATAACTTACAGTAGGAGAAGGAGACACCAAGGAAAAGTCACTTACCATTATGCAGATAGCAAACTGATTTAGCTTTTGAAAGTAGAATTGTTGGCAGGCAAGTGGAAGTAGATTGTATAGTCATCTAACCTAGTACCTCCTTCCTCTCCACATTTTAGCTGAGTTCTCAAGGAATAATCTCAGTTGATGTTGGGGTAGGGTTGTTAAAATTTTAAATAAGTTTTCTTTATTCTTGAAAATGTAATGACTATACAATGAAATGTGATTATATTTATCACCCATCCTTCTCTAGCTATCCCAATTATCCCCAACAAATTCCTCTCCCAAAATCATGGTTTTTGCTTTATTTTTATATTTTGACAATCCCTAGTCCCACTGGAGCATGGGAACCCTAACAGTGACCACACCCTCTGCCTCTTCTATCACCTACCCTTATCTCCTAAAGGATCATGTATCCAATCTGTGCTGTAATTGTGGTTGGCTTGATCTATTACAGGTAACCTAAAATGGCCATTTTATCCACCCCATCCTCCTGATCTCATATTCTTTCTACCTCCTATTCCTCAGTGTTCTCTGGGTCTTTGTGCTGGGGAAAGGGCATTCATATACATGTTACACTTATGGCTGAGAATTCAAGATCTTGTTCTCAGTACTTCAAGCAGATATGCATGTCCCTTTACTTGGCTGCCCACTGCAAAAAGAATCTTCTCTGATCAAAGGTGAGAGTTCTCTAGGTGGATACAAATATAAGTATTTAGAAACAATTTTACAGCATGGTTATTTAGCAAACTAACAATAGAAAGTTTTATCTACTCTGACAGTTATGACCTCACTAGTCATAGGATTTTGACCAGGATTACAGTACCAAGAATGAAATTTCCTCTTGTGTAACATGCCTAAAAATCAATCAGAAAGCAGTAGTTACTTTATTAACATTAGATGATCAAATCTTACTTGGCAGGTTCGCATTGTACAAGCAGAGTCCAGCACTGGGTAAGACTATGGATTTCTGTTTCTGCCAGAACTCCCTTAGCACCTTATTACTATGCAAACTAGCTGACAGAAAAGAAGGTTTATAGTCAATTTGAGATTTATTTTTCTGCCTTAAAGGTAAAATGTGTGGTGTCTCCACCAATAGGGTCTTGACATGTAGGTACTATGATAGGTATCCATGGTCAATGGCAGTAGCCTGTGTTGATTTGGACACCTCATAGGGATGGATCTCATGTCTTGTGTGAGATTTTTTATTTACTAACCCATGTCATATGAACACTCATCTGAAACAATCTCTGTATAGAAGGTATAGAAGGTTCTTTTAAAAATGTTCTGTCTTCTTAGAAGATTTGCCTTTACCAAGAAATATACAGACTAAAGGACCATAAGGGCTGATTGTTTGGCATAAGGTCATGAAGGGCTATTCAAGTAGGGTGTTGTCTTACATTATGGCATCTTCCAGCTTTATATACCACATATTTCCATTTGTAGCACCCTAACACAAGCTGATTCTGTTCAAAATATTCTATACTATTTAAGAAAAAATTAATAGGGAAATGTAGATACAGAAACTGAACAGGCTACACTGTGAATTGGGCCCTTTCTCTTTAGCCTACACTTGGTATGCCATGAGGTTCTTTAAAGAATCTTGTTATAAGAAACTTTCCAATTTATGATAAATGATCAATTTAGTAACAATTATGTTGAAGAAATTCAATAATCAAAGATTGTACTATGTGCTTCCAAATGATCCATAGATTTTCAAAACCTAATTTGATGCATAGTTTGTCTGTCTTCTTTCTCCCAACACTCCGGCCAACCTCATCACCACATACATACATGTGTACATGCACACAAACATGCCAGACTGTGAGCACTTCATGGAGAAGGATCTTGACAACTTATGAATCTTGGTCTCAGTGAATAGTGCTTAAATTAAACAGGGATAAATCTCCACGTAAAACCACCCAAAATTAATAGTTAACATTTTCATGATATTTGATAGCTTTAAGAAACATTTTACAAATATATTGTGTTTATAATTCCTGGTGAGTGAAATTGTTGTTGTCAGTTTTACTTACATAGAAGCTGATGTTACTAAGATGAATGTGTCCTCCAGGTCCTTATGCAGTTCAACGAATAGGTATTGCTCAGGTCTCCTAGCTTTGAAACAGTCTTTTTTTCTACTAAACTTTAATAGTGCACAGAGTTGACTTTGAAGCTTCCAAAACAGTCTATGAGGTAAAGGTTTCTTATGATCTCCCAAAGGGAACAAAAGTTTTTTATTACCACTTAAGAGTCCACAAGCCAATAAACCACCATAGCATCTCTATACAATGGAGAAAAAATAAGCACTTCATGGAAGAACATATTTATAGCTGGTATAGCATGCTTGCATTGTTTTCAAAATATAGCACTGAAGCACTGGAAGTGATTTTACATGTAGTTCATTGATGAGGAATATGTATATATATGAAAAAACAAAATGTTATGCAAATTTACTTTATACTTCATCAACAGGCCTTGGGAAGTATTTCTTCCTACCTTTAATCATCACTGCCTGAATGGAAGTAGATCCACCCACTCCCAAACTATAATTTATTCTTTATAAAGATGTACAATTTGAAATTAATTTGAGTCCTTCAGGTCAGAGAGTTTATTTATAACATGCGGTGAAACATTTTATGGCCCCAATTTCACTTAAATCATAGACTCAGGAAGAACCAGCCCTACTCAGTCACCTTGTCCTTGTCAGAAGTGAGAGCTGCATCTGTGGTGTGTTTTCCGTTGCTTGGGTCAATGTGTGTATTTATATCTCTCTTCATATTCAATACTGCTGATGAATGTTGCTTTCATGGGAGAAAGCGTAAATGAAAAGGCTGGTGTGGGATTTGGATTTCCTGCTCTTACAGCATGTTCCATCATACTGCAGTGCAGAATGAGGCATGCTTTCTCTAAGCTTCAACAAAAGCTGCCCTCTGCCTCCTTGCCACAGGTTCCATCATTCTACTCTGGGTCAGGTTGGTCTACCCATGATGTTAATGTCATATTTGTATCTAAGGAAAATAACAGACCAAGTGTCATGATGTCATCTGAAGATAAGGCAGATTCAATCTGATGACAAATATGCTGAAGGAGAAAAGATTATAGAAAAAAATATTCTGTCAGAGAAATTGGGGTGTTAATGTGCTCAGTGAAGAATATAGAAGCTGTTTGTATCAGATTCATGCTCTTGATTCCTAAGAAAATGAGAAGCCCAATTGTCCTAAGTTTATAGGAGCTATTCTCCAAACTCTTGAAATATTCTCTCTGATAGAAGCACCTTTATATGCCTATGGCTTTGGCTATTGGAAAATCAAACACTACTTTTCCTGTATATCTTCCTAAGAAGATAATGGAAGCTCCATGTTTGTACTTGTACTGGATTTTTCCCAGTGGATTTCTATCCTAAGATATTCTCTATCCATGCTCTGCGGTAAAACAAGATTATGAACATAATGGCTAAAAACAGTGAGTTCTATACACCTTTGTGATGAATTACCATGACTGATGGTGACTTTGGGAAACCCAAGTTTTAAATATCATTTGATTGATTCTTTGAGCATTTTATATAATATATTTTAATATTCATATGTCTATCTTCCTCACAGCTGCCTCCTCTAGTCTTCCTTACTTCTGTACCCATTCAACTCCATGTTCTTCTCTTTTTTATACAAAAGAAAAACCAATCAACTATAGATGTGGAACATTAGTCTCACACTATAATGTGGTTGATATTCCTAGTGTCACACCATTGAAGACTTTAAGCAGCTATCAGTTGTGAACAGTTATTTGAGTAGGAGTGGGTGTTCACTTCCTCTTATCCTCCAAATTAGGATCTTGTCTGATTTGAGTTTGTGCATGCTGTGTTCAGTGCCACAGTCTCTGTGAGTTCATGTATGTATCTGCCCTTCTGTATCTGGAAAATGCTATTTCCTTGAAGTCATCCACCACATCTGGCTCCTACAATCTTTTTATTTCCTCTTCACACAGTTTCCTGAGGCTTGAGGGCAATGGTATGATAACAATGTCTCATTATATCTGAGCCTTTAAAATTCTCTTATTCTCTGTAAATTGACCAGTTGTGGGGAGAAAGTCCTAAACTTACAAATGGTGTCAGAATGGAGAGGGATATACTATGTATTATCTGGCTTCTACAACTTCAAAACAGACATTTTTTTATTTCTGTGAGCTGTGTGAAAGTCATTTGTTTCTTGCTTCATATACTCACAAAAGCACTACCCACTACCTACTCCCCAAAAGACTGGTAGAACTTGTAACAATAGACAGTTTTACATTTAAGAATCTGGGATACATCAAGAAATTTTCAATTCAGAAGACAGCTGTAATGAAAATATGCATTTTAAAAAATAGCATCTCAGTTAAGACCTTGATTAACCTAAAGTAGTCTTGGGAAGCTATTCTGAAAGGCTCAGTAGAAGTCCAGGGACATAACACAAGCACAACACATAAGGCAGGGTGCAAAGACTTTTAATAATCTTAATAATAAAGAACTGGCAAGGAAAAAACAAAGATATTACAAAGCTTAACCTGATATATAGATCATATATCTAGTTTCCTAGGAAGAATTCTATAAGGCCAGTTAAGCTGAACATTGTCGTGGCTATGACTCTTGTACTTTTTCAATAAAGTCTTAGAACATTTTCCTTCATTCTGTGACATCCTCCTGCTTTGCCATTGCTAAACTATCATAAACCTTTTTAGGAAGTTGCCATTTTCTTGAAACATCCCTGTTATAAACTTTTTTGCCATTAGGTCAAAATAGGTTGGTGGTCAAAATAGGTATGGTGGAGGTGGTGCTGGTGGTGTTGGTGGTGATGGTAACAATGGCCATTACAATTCTACTGGGATACAGACTAGTATATTTCAAACACTCATATTATATTCTTGCATTTTCTTTAGTTTTTATTAGCTACATACCTGAAGTAAAGATTCATACTGCCTGGTCTTCAGTCTTTGTCATTTGTAAGATGGGAGCAATAACTGTTACTCTGAAAATAGTTATTAAGAGTACAGATATACTAAATCTAGCATAGTTTATATCCTTAAAACAGCTATTATTATAAATTTAACCATTAGATTTGGGATGAAAAATAATTTAAATTTAAATTATTAATTGCTCCACAGATCCATATATTTGAAATTAAATCTTCATATTTCTCTTAACAAACTTTTGCATGAAGAACACACTAAAATTACTTATTTCCTACCCTCATATATTTTCATGAGTTTATGCTCAAGCTTATATTTGAACCCAAATTCAACTGAGCTATTTTACAATAAAAACTGAAGACACTTGACATGAAACTTTTTATTACCCTAGGTATAGGGAAGAGTATTGGATCTTGTATATCTCTCCCAGGCCTTCTCCTAACTCACTTCTACCCTCTTTTTACCTTACTAAGTGTTCCACTGTCTCTCCTTTAGTTATACCAGTAGCACTGTGAATGTTTTTCATTTTTCTGAAATCTCATTATTTTACATTGTCTTGGTATTTCATATTTTTAAAAATGTATGATGATTGGCTACCTTATCAAACTGATCTATAGTTTGAGTGAGATACAGGGATATCTTGGAACAGAGGTGAGCAGTTGTTGACTACATTTCTAAACTCTTCAGGAAGATTAAGTTAGTCCTGCAAATGGATGAGTTTCTTTGGTACTGACGAGGAACTGAATGTATTATTACAGGGTGTAATCACTTGACACATGGAGCAAATTCTTTTTTTATATGAAATTGTTTTTGTTTTATATGCAGGGGTTTCGTGCCAGAGTGGATTTTGTTGTGTATGCTGTCAATATCGTCCTTTTTCTTTTCCTCTGCACGGCAAAAACTGACCTAATTTAACAAGCCTTTTCTTTGTTTAATATTAATACATGAACAAATTAGCCTTCCTGTTTTTTACTCTGAGGTGCAGATCAATATTCTAGTGGAATGTTGATTATTTTAGTGAATGGAAATGAGCTGGCAGAATGCCATCCACAAGATTTGAGCACTGCCTCTGAGACATTTGCATGGGTGGATGGAGTGGCCACAGATAAAAATTAAGAATCACATTTGCATAGTATCTTGCCATTTTTACATATACCCAATTATCCCAACAGTCCTATAAAAAAAGCAAAGCACGTTTTGTCTTCACTTTTTTTTTTCTAAATAAGAACATAGGAGTTTGGAAAAATGATAGCTTACTCAAGGTCACACATGAAGCTGGAAACCCAAAAGTCACACTTAAGTCTTCTGATGTCAAAAGCTGACGTTGACTCTGGGATCAGCTTCTCTCTTAATGTGGACCCTAAATAATTCTTTTCTATTTCTTTGCATTTGGGTTCAAGAAATACCATACAGTGGCCTATGAGCTTTCTTACCTGTTTGTTTATCAAGTAAGATATTAAAATAGCAGTACATTTCAGTTTATGTGCCAAAGGAAGTAGAGGATCATTTGTGCTATTACATTAAAGCTTTCTTTTCCATATGAACCATATGTAGGATGTCCAGTGGTTAGATGTTGTAGAAAGTTTCCCAGGCCCGTTTGTGCCCGGGATTTCGGACCCTGGTCCACAGTGGCTTTTGTCCACCAAAGAAATGAATCAGACACTTATATACTTTATACTGTTTGGCCCATGTCTTAAGCACCTTACTAGCTAGCTCTTTCATCTTAATTCAACCCATTTCCTTTAATCTGCCCACCATGTGGCTCAGCCCGTGGCTCACCTGTGTTACTTTACATGTCTCTCCTTCGGGGGACAGATGGAGACTGACTAACTCCGCCCTTCTCCTACCTACCTGCCCTCTGATTCTCCACTCACTTCTACGGTGCTCTACATAGGCCAAACCAGTCCTTTATTTATAGCATACAGAGAGCATTTCCACCACAGTTCGATACATGTAATCAAGTCACATGTTGTTTTTCTGAGGCTCTTTCTGCTATTTTATACTCAAATTGAGTAACTCTAGATCATATAGGAATGTGCTCAACAATAATTAAACTTCTATGGGATATTGAATGATTACAAACTAAGATTAGGAGGAAAGGGATGAGTAAAGTTACCTATCAATAATCAGTGAAACTCGCTGAAATTAAATGATGGCTATCAGAAGAAAGAGTCATTTTAAAGAATCAGGATAGGAAATGTTGTGATTAGGAAATGACCAGGTCATATTCTGAAGATGGGAGATAAAGATGAAGGTCTTTGTGATGGGGTCTCTTGGAGCCACTGCTCTTAAGAGATTCAAAAGCAAGGTGCCAGAAAGCTCCTTTCTTTGAACTTCATCCTAGAAGCTACTCCAACATAAGACAGTGGAGCAAAGGGCTGAGGTGAAGGGGTTTTTTTTGAACAAACAAACATTTTCTCTGTGTCAAGTATAAATGAGAGACCTATTCTCTGACCAGGGACCAAAGAGGGAAACGAACACTATAAAACCAGCATATCCTTTGTAGAAATAGGTATAATAGTATAAGCAGTAGGACTTATAAAGGGGTGACTCTGGGTTAAGTTTACACTGCGACACTCATTGCTTGATTGTTTGGCTAGATCCTCTTGATAATCCTATAGAGCAGATAAAAGTTTATGGGCTATCGAAGAGGAGAAACTATAAAAAGGGGAGAAAGTGGGTTGGCAAGGATGTAAACCAGACAGAAGAAAAAGAACAATTTGGAGAAAAATAACCATGTTAGAGTTTTTCTAATTCTTAAGACAATAGCGATTTGTGGTTATTTAGTTATGCTTTTGATCCTATAAAAAATGTAGTTATGAATGAGCCATTGGAACCTCACAAAGTTCAGTGAAATCAGTGAGGAATCAGATATTTGAGATAGGCCTTGAGATGATGAGCTAGCAGAAAGTGAGGGTCACAAAAAACTTCATTTCCTGAGCAATGTAATTAATAAGTTCTATGCTTAAATTGCTGGTGATAGCAATGGAGAAAAAAGCCTTAAAATCTTCAGAAGGACCAAAGGTCTGCAGCTTGTGAATACTACATGATGTATTGCTGAAAATACAGTGAGGAACTACTTATCCTCTTCAAAGAAATGTCCAACCCTCCAACAACAGAGTAACTGAGCTGTAGTCAGTGTAGAGTATGACAAAGAAGCTAAAGGACAGAGATGTGTATAGGAACATCTTAGAATCCTGTACTTTCAGGCTCAAAAATACCTTTTCTAAGAAATGCTGTGGCATGCAATAAAATACCAATTTCCTCCATCCTTTTCATATTATATCAACTCTATTATTGCACTAAAGACCAAAAGAATGCCTGTCACTGATAAATGCAAAAGAGTTTGCTTGAAACCCAAGGGAAGATGTAGTTTAATCCTCTAGCAGTGGGTGTCCCACATTGGGGTAAACATCTATAGTTCTCACACATGGGAAAGTGAGGCAGAAGCAACACTTGAACTAGATGATTTAGGACAAGTAACAGTGAGAAAAAAAATCCCTAATTTACCAAGGAAACTTGAAGTAATTGAAAGTAAGGCCTCAGCATGTCTTGTTTGATTCAATAATGCAAGAGAAAAGGAAGGAAATTCAAACATGACTGCTCTGAATGAGGGCAGGCTGATTATGTAAGAGACAGTATAAGGAATGAGAATGCTCATTTAAGGTTGACAAGATGCCGAGGTAATAGGGGAATTATTAATTGACGCAGGAATGTGGAGACTTACCACTCAATACCTCTAAATAACTGATTGTGTAATGTTTTGGCCTCATTTATTGTCAAGAAGGCACTGGTGGATGCTGTAATGGTTCATTTCAGTGTAATATAGGCAGATCATTTTGAAAGGTTCTTCAGTTAAAATTGGAGCTGCTGTGAATGTCTTTCTACATATTTCAGGTCTGTAATCTTAAAAAGTTTCAGCAGCAAGAAATCAAAATCTGTGCTATACGGTTGCCCCCTATTATATTGGCTGTTAAGTGAAGGCTACTGCCTTCATTTTGTGCTGCCTTGTCTTCTCATCTCTTTGTACTCGAGGAAGTTCATACATGAATGCTATATTCATATCATTTCCACCTCTTCCTCTTCTCCTCCTGTTCCTACCCTGTCTTCCAGCTCTCTATCAACTTTATCACCTCATCTTCAATTATTATTGTCACAGGTACACATACACACACACACACACACACACACACACACCAGTTTAATGTGTGTAGGTTGTAGGTCCCTCCTCTGTACTAGTGTCCTTTAACAGTCTCTCTCTCTCTCTCTCTCTCTCTCTCGCTCTCTCGCTCCAGTTTTGTCATCTTTCAAATGGGGATGGTCAAAACAATATTGTGTGAAAATAAATAAAACCTTTTAGTTAGTCATCCTGGTACAGTTTAGGATAGGTTCTTTTATTTTGTTAAGTACTAAAAAGTAATTGTGTGTGCATGTGAGTGTGCTGTTTGCATATCTCTGTATCTATTCTTATTAGGTTAATGGAATAAGAATCAAAAGGACATTATCCATTGCAAAATATTCAGAGAACTCCATAATCCAAAAAAAAATCTCTGAAATTCATAGCAAATGGTTATATGTTAAAAGACAAGAAATCAACAACAATGTTCCCACCCTCAAAGAATATGGTAGGTCCTACCTCTGAGTTTTGTAAGCTTTCATATTACTTGAAATGTAAACATTCTACTTCTTTCCAAGTTTGGTATGGATTTAATGATGATCTGCATTATAACTTTTGTGTGCATTTGTTTTGTCTTATATTGATTTTTATAATACCCTGATAAGAGGAAATTATAAAAGAATAGAATATACTTAAAATTTCTTTGATAGATTTTTCCATAATTGGCCATTGATTAAATATGTCAAGAGAGGAAATATGAAATGTTGCTTGGTGATTTTTCTTGGGAGATGGGTTGTATCACCATAGTATCCATTTTCATAGAAAGATCAGATTTTAAAGATTGAATTCAAATGATCAATGCAATATCTAAGGGATGAGATCTTCAATAAGGCCCCACCTCTGAGTGAGGAAACAATACCACTGATTGAAGCTTGGAGAGGGAGAATTAGTTTTCTTTTGGGAGATGAACACTGGTAGTTTTGGCATGATCCAATGAGTAGCTCCACACCTAGGCACAAATGGGTACTCTAAATGGAATAGTGGCTTGCTTAAAAAGAATGAGACTTGAAGTTGGGAGGGGAATGCACAGGGAAAAGATACTACCGGAGGAGTTCAAGGGTAAATATATTTTACTGTATACACATGGAGTTATGGAGAAAGAAAATTTTAAAAAGAGAGATCTTGTGATGAAATATAGGTATGGGTTAGGTCTATTGATTTGATTTGGACATGAGTATATGCAAGCAGTGGTTTAAAAATTATGTATAATGCAGTTGAGTTGGATGAGTCTCTAGGCTCATGAGGTATGGAAGACACGCTGGTGATAGCCAATGTTTTCATCTTTAGAGGAAGGAAGAATGTACTTTATAAAAGACTGAGAAGTGGAAGCCAAGGAGATAAAGACACGGCTGAAGTTAAAGGTCATGACAATGAAAACATGAACCAGCAGGACATCAGCAGAGAGCATGAGCCTCAGAAAGGCCAAGCAGATAAAGGAGATTTTAATGCAAACACAGCTCTTTGGTGCATTTTGTTAGCAAAACTTTTCATGATGCCAGACTCTATCTCAGTAATTCTACTTTACAAAGGCACACTTTAACCAGTGAACAAACCACACACCTATGGGAAAGTTTTATTGTAACATGTTCTTTTCTTTTTATAGGAAAATCTGAAAATAACCTTTTTTCATCAGAGCAGAATTGGTAAATGCCTGCTATCTGTGTGATCTGATATGATACACCTGTTAACACTGAGGTCAATTATATAGTCATCAGGAGAGCCTCTAAAGACATAACTGAGAAAGGGAAAAATCAGGACACTGTGAACAGCAGTTTAGCAAGAGGCTGAACAGGCTCTTTCTTGCTTCCTGGCTCCAAAGTCAAGATCTGCTGTTTACTACTCATAGAATCCTGGGGTATTTGCTCATGCCTCTGTGTCACAGGTACCTCATAAAAATAAAGATTTCCTGCTATGTCACTATCCTTAGCTTCAGATGACCAATCTATGCAGTCTAGCCATCCTGAACCTTTGTATTTTAAATAGTGGTTTTAATTCTGTATTTAAAACATCCAAGTTCTCAGTAACACTTGCAATTCAGCAATTAAAAAAAAATGGTACCTCAGTACAGGCTTTTCACCTCATGTTACCTGCAACAAAAGCAAAAGTAGATTTCTTTTGAACTTAGTTGTCTAGAAGTTACAATGAGGGAGGACAGCAGTTTGCAAGCAAAGAACTCAGGATAAGTGAAGAGGGAATCATGGGAAAATAGACATTTGGGAGCAACTATGTGAGTAAGAGTTGAATAGAAATAAGAAGTCAATGTATTTTTAAGTGAGATACTGAGCAGGAGGATTGCTTGATTTACAGGGTACATTCATATGGAAATAGTCATATTAAAATCCATATACTTGGTGCCTTTATATAGGACATAAAGGAAAAGCAACTTTAAGTGAGTTGCTTTAAGCCTACTGCCTCTCCTTTGTGCTCAGAGGGAGGGGGATGATAGAATATTAGAGACTACAGAAGTGTGGTTTAGACAGGCAAAAGGAAAACAACAAAAGGGGAGCCTATGAGAAACACCCCACAGGCAACTCAGACTCCTAAACAGCTTTATGAACCTGCTTTGACTACTGCCTTTGCCCAACTTGGCTTTCCAACATGGAGCAGATAACATTGAGTCACACTTATCTCCCTGATTCAGAGAAGCAGCATTAAGAAATGTGCAGCCTTTTATTGTTTCTACTAACAAAAGCTAAATCCACCATGCAGCACACTGATGCATGGTTTGAAGACCCCTCTGTGCACCACAGTGGGAATATGCCATGCTGCTTAGCTTATGGAGGCTGGTACCCACTCCATCTTGCATGCAACTATTAAGAGATGTCTCAGCACTGCTGCTGGCATGAGACTGTGAGAACAATACTGCAGTGTGGTTCCGTATCTGTGTGATCAGAATCCTTTTTAAGGTTTTTCAGATCTATGTGGATCAATGCCCTTTGTTGGGTGCCAATTGCAGTTGGAAATATTACTGTGTCCCACAGCTTCTTGGTCTTAAGTAAACACACAAAGGTTTATATTAATTACAAAACTGTTTTGGCTGTGGCTCAGGCTGTTACTATCTAGATCTTATATCTTAATTTAACCCATTTCTAGTATTCTATGTATCACCTTATGTCCCATAGCTTACTTGTATTCTATTATATCTTGCTCTCCAGCAGCTCACAGTGTCTGCTGTGACCCCACCTTTCTCCTGCCTCTATCTCTCTTGGATTCCCACCTTGGCTGTCTCCTGTCTTGCCATAGACCAAAACAGCTTCTTTATTAACTAGTGGTAGCAACACATGTTCACCATGTACAGAAAGACCCTCCCACAGCAGGTCTGGGGTAATTTTCATAGAAGAATGTAATGGGATGCTGCTGCCATTTTCTCTGTAAGCCTCAGGGGGAGCATTACAGGACTAGAACATGGTTTTTGGGCCACGCTTCAGGCAGTCTCAGAAGAACTCCAACACCAAACAGACTAAAGACCAAATTTCCCAGATTGCTGTTTTGCTGCAGGCCAGTTCCAGGCAGTCATCCTATCAAAAGAAAGAGTTATGTAAAATGTATTTTCACCCTCTTGAAAATGCAGTGCTTTTTTTTCTATTTAAAAATATAATACAAAACACTGACTAATTCAACAAATCAGCTCTTGTGAGCAGCTTTATGCATTAGCACATAATTCATCAACATGCTGAAACCAAACACTTGAGTTTCTTTATTTAATACAAAGAAACTCTCACCACTCTATTCAATCTACCACCTTCATTCTTAATAGCCACTTCCTAGAGATTTATTCTATAAGATGCTGAGTTGGTCCCATTATCAAAAATTAGTATTTTCTGTTGAGTATCACAATTCATTTTGATACTTTGTTACAACTTCTTTTGAAAGTGGGGTTTGTGTACATTACGATATTCTACAAAGCAATTGTTACTTGGGAATTAGTGGAAATTTCCTTTCAGAAAGGAGATTGGTCACACTGCAGAGCTCACAGGTTTGGAGAATGGACCTTGGAGTGTTTGGCAATACTCAAGCTGGAGAAGCCAAAGAACAAAACCTATGACCAAAAAATACTTTAATTGCAAAGTTTTAGCCAGGTTCATTGTTTTGAGGCTTATTGACTAGTCCATTGGATAAGGCATAAAGGAAAGCCATATGTATCTTTAGGAAAAAAAAATTTATTGACTTTAGATTCTTCTAAAAATAATAATTTATAGAAAATGTGATTACCCTAAAGTGAGGTGTCCCTTGCACCACTATAGGCCTCTGCTAAGAAGAGCACCATAGCAGCCTGCTTCTCCCAGTCAATAGGGAAGGGGGAGAATCCATCTGTATCTTTATTTTTCCTTTCTTTCTTCCTTTCTTTCTTTCTTTCTTTCTTGTTCTAACACATGTATATTCTCAGCAGCCTCTATTTTTATGGACTTGTGATCTGAGTTGTCAAGCAAGGTAATGTGAGTATGGAGCCCAGGTTTTAACAGCAGTAAGGTCTATACACAGTCATGTTTCTGTCCTCACTAACTTCCATCTTTTTTTACTGAGCATTATGTACAAGAAGCTACTTATTCCTGATAGTCTGGTCTTATTATGGGAACAACATAAAGTTACAAATATCAAGTTCTACACCTATCAAAATACTATAACTCTCATATTTTAGAGGCTCAATAGCATATTAATATCAATGAACAGACACACAACTACAATGCACATGGAGTATCAGATGAAGATGAAAATGAATTCTTGCATACACAGATGGAATTTCAGTAAGAAAATGCCAGCCTATTGTGGATCCTCTTTACTCCCAAATCCTATCTATTCTTTTATGACTGACATAATCATAATGAATCTATAGCATTTATGTAACAGACAAAGTATGAACTCTCATTTTCAAGTTATCTATAATACAATTGATTCAGGACCCAAAGATCCTTACGGAATCAATAATCTAATGGCTTCTTGATAAACTATTAGTGTCTAATAAAGATGTTTAAATGAAAGGGCACAGAAATAAGTGATTAGATTAATAGAACAGATCTTGAGAATTTATTCTTCATACAGTATAGAATTTAGATGTTATTTTAAAAAACATTCTATTTCATTCATCTATTGCACATGAATGGACAAGAATTGCTGTATTATGGTATGCTTATTTCTTGTTATGTAACTGAAGAAGTTACAGCAAAATATACTTTATCAGCTACTTCATCTGAAATATTGATTTAGTGAGGAGTATAAGCACAGATTTAGAGAAGGCATCCTTGCTATTTATGCGCATATGTAATAAGACTTGTCATGAAATCTTTTTCATCATCTGGGCCAGCAAGGTGCTCAGTGGGAGAAAGGAACTGCCACAAAGCCTGAGTTTGATGCTAGGGACCTGTATAGTTTTAGGGAAGAAATGACTTCTACAGGTTGTCCTATGACTTGCTTGCTCATGCACATGCACACATACACACAAACACACACACACTCGCCCAATACATGTCCAGCACACATACAACACACACACATATACACAGAGAGAGAGAGAGAGACCATATAGATACAACATATACACAAACAGCTCACACACATACTCACCCCACACATGTCCAGCATGCACAACACACACACATACACACCTACTCTCACCCACACATGTCCAGCACGCACAACACACACACATACACACCTACTCTCACCCCACACATGTCCAGCACACACAATACACACACACATACACATACACTCTAACCTCACCCCACACATGTCCAGCACACACAACACAAACACACATAGACCACATAGATACAACATATACACAAACAGCAAACACACAAGCACACATATTGAAATAATAAATAAATAGAATAAATTAATGTACTTACACTTTTAGATACAGTTACACTGTGCTTCCTAAGTGAAACCTTTCCGCCTTCTCTTGAGGTGCACTTAATGTTCTTTTGTATACCATTTTTATGTATCAGCACCTACAACATTTATAAATGGTTTCATATATAGTATATTACACTTATATATGGATAATGCATAATACATGTTATAAACGTTTGTAGCCTTTAGAAATTTATAAAATAACTTCATGTTAATTTAGTTCATTCTCAAAATACCTACAAGGACAGGTTATATAAAACTTCAGTGACCTTTTATTGATGGCGAATATGTCTTAGCTATCACTTATACTGCTACTGGTGGAAGAAAGATGTCTTTTCAGGAGGCATATACATATATGTATCAGTCTGCCTCTCATAGCACAACACAATGTTCATCATATATCCATATATTATATTTTTTGGTGATTTCAAATTGTGTCCACAACAAAAGCTGTTTCTTTCTCTCTCATTTTTTTCATATAAAATCCTCTATTTTAAACTTGAAAAAAAAAATCACCATTGTCCTGCCAGGCTAGCTACTGGTTTCCAGGATAGCAGTTTATATATTAATGAAATATTGGATTCTGCTTGTTTGTCTCAGGCTTGAAGCATTGAAATGTTTCATGCTGTGCCTGCCTTCTGGGTGCTGAGTAGTTGGCTGAAGTTATTCTGGCCCCTGCCTGGCATGACAAAGCTATCAAGTAAAGACCAAAGAATTACAGTCCAAAGATGATGTGGAGAATCTGCTTTCTTCTGCTTACACACAGTCACTTTCTTTATTGCTAGTTACTAAAAACACCAGCATCTTTTATCTGTGTCTGAGTCAATTGCTTTTGAAGAGTCCTTCTTCATTTACAGCCTTGGGGGTGGTCAAACCCTGTTGAGTCAGTAATCTATATGTAGTCATTAACATTTGCAGAGTCTGTCTGTAGGAGGCAGGGGTTATTTTTCTCATGGACTGTGCATAGATTACCTGTCATGGCCTTTTGATAACCACTCCAAACCAGAACTTCAAATACTAACCCTCTGCTCCTTTTTGTTCTTTGTTTTTTTGGGTTGTTTGTTTGTTTGTTTGTGTGACAATGAAAATGTCTGAGCTATAAAATGTGAAAAAAAGATGGCTTCTTGTCATTTAGCATCTGCTAGATGACATTTAGAATGTCATGTTAGCACTGTGCTTATCACATTCACATGATGGAGAGTTGATTTGAATTCAATTAAATCATCACCGTGAGTCTGTTTTCTTCAGAAAACTAGAACCAGTAGCAACCCCCCTCCACTTCAGAAGACAAGCAAAAGCCTTAGATATTTCAAAGCTAACAGTCTGTGCAGACATTATTAGAGGTAAGTCTTATGTCATTAACTTTGTGGAAGAAATATGGCAAATTGTAGCGCTTGTTTTTCAATGGACTGGCTTAAATGTTGAGGAAAAGATTTCCTGTGTCCATCCCACTGGTGTTCATGACCTACTGGGGACAAGCAATTAGTAAGCTAATTAGTGAACTTCTGGTGTTGCCACTTTTTGGAAAGATATCATGAAAGGTGATTCTAGAGAGTAACTATATAGTTTATCCTATTTAACCTTGGGGAGTTGCTATCTACTTCCCAGGGTGTGGATGTATGGACAGCCCTGATATATATGAGGTTAAATTTTATGACATACTTTATTTTATGCATGGGAAGGAGATAGTTTTAACATCCATTTTGTTGCTAGTAATTTTAAATCAGGAAAAATTCAATAGTTTGCTCAAGAACACAGAGCCAATAGCTAGAAGAAGGATGGGACAAAACTTATACATCATCAAAGCTAATCCCCCCTCCTTTATTTCTACCTGTTTATTCTCTAATTTGCAGCATATGCATGCCTAGAGGTCAGGGTTTTGAAGCTCCTAGGTAACATTTTTTTGGTAGGATATTACCTTCCTTAATGCAACCCTGCAGGGGTGAAAATCATAAAGAATTGATTGCAACATGATTTTCCTACAAGTGAAAGCCACATGTTTCCTTAGCACAATGTGTCCCAATGTCAAGAGAATTCATGAGTCTTAAAAGTGACAGAAAATGACGGAAAGTCTTTGGCTTAATGATTGCCATCTCCTGTTGCAGCCATACTGTCCTCAGGTGTCAAAAATGTCCCTGTGATTTGTATCTACTAGAATTTTAGTCTTCCCATGTTTGTTTTGTGTCCTACTTAAACCATCACTTCCAGTAAGCCATTATTCATGTTTATGGTGCCTTTCACTCTGTATTTTGTTTTTGTTGTTGTTGATTTTCTTACTTTTTTCCAAAGAAAACTGTGCTAGACACAGAAATCAAGATAAGTTCTTATGTTTTAAAGCTATGTGTGAGTCCTTTGTACCAGGGAACTGCTCACGCAGATAGGAGGTTTGCAGTCTTCTGATTGAGGTTGGGGCTCAGGACTAGTCAAGGACAGTGATGAACTGACAGTGAACAATAGGTCTTCTATTAAAGAACCTCTTTGGTCCCAGGGACACAGGATTATTCTCTGTGTATTAATATTACTGAACCTACAATTAAAATAGAACACTTAGTAAGAAAGGAAAATCTTGGCTTTCAGAATCGGATGCAGATTTAATTAGAAATTAAAACTAATTTACTCATCAGCAGTTATGTATTTCTGGGCAAGATACTGATTCACTGAGCATCTTTGCCTACCTTCCAAGTAGGAATGACATAACAACGCTTGTGTAGGTGGCTGAAAGTATTAAAGGTAATATATGTAAAACTCATGGCATGATCCCTCAGCATATGTTATAGCTTGAACACTTGCCTGGTGTTACAGTTATTACGATTGGTATATAATAAGAAACTGCATGCATTGCCTTGCATGAGCTGGCCGTTTATGTCAATTGACTTTTGAGACATTTGTTGTTATTTCAAGTGGAAGAGGAAGTGTTGGAGTTCTGTATTACTATTTCTTTACAGAAAAGTTTTAATCTACAAAAATCAAACTGACTAGTGATCTGAGTTGCTTATGAAGTTATGAATAAGATTTCTCCTTTATGATATTCTCCCATATCTAGTCAAAACAACCTTCCATTTTTAAAGTAATACATGTTTGGTAAATTGCATTATGCTTTTCTTGCAAGGGAAATTCAGTTGATTTTTCTGTATGTCAAGTGGTCAAATTTAGGCATCATGCAAGACAGTACAGCTGGGTCATCAAACCCTACACTTCCTGCTCTGAGGCTGGATATGTTACATCCTGTTTTTAAACATGAAGTTTCATAAGCTATGTTGTTATTTTTCAACCATAGAAGTTTCTTGTAGAATGTTACAGTTTCAGTGTATATACTAAAAGGACCCCATTCCTAAAAAGGTACGCCTGGAAAGACCACTCTCAGTGTGTAATCAATACCTAGCCTGGCTCCTAAATAAACCCTGTGTCCTCAGAAATTTACTGCAAGTTCCCAGAGATGCACAGAAGGTCCATCATTAAGTATGTTATAGGCTATTTATACAATGGTGAAATGAAGATGGATTTAACTGTGAGAAGGTCTTTAATGGGTCAGAATTAAGTTTATAATGTGGTGTGTTTCATTCTCTTTAACTGCCAGCTTAGAATGTCTTCCTGGGGAGAAACGAATAAATACTGTAGCATTAGTTTAAATACTTTTTCACACAGGTCATTTCTCTTGATTCTTTCAAAATGACCTGTAGCTTTCCCTGGGCCTTCTGCATAGAAAAATAAAGGACACTGGTTTTTCTTTATGTTGCTTTACAGGACAATCATGAGGTCACGTACAGTTAACATTACAGCTCAAAAGGAAAGTAGTCAGTTTTTCCACTTCTCTTGTTCAAACTAAGACTTAAAATCAGCCATATAGACTGGAGAGCCAGTGTGGCTTGGCCCTGGATTATAGGTATCAGGGAGGCAGAAGTCCTTTTTACCTTATCGTTGGTAGATGCTGCCATCTTTATGATTGAACCTCTATGATTTCTTTGTAATCTTGATTATAGCAGCCTGAAAGACAATACTCTGTTGCCCCTCCAATAGCCAGTGCCTAACATCATTTGCAACATAGTGGGTTCTCAATATTAATATTCTATTACCATAAAAGTTTTCATTATATTGAGACATGATTATTTTTATTTCGTTTACCTTACATATAAATGTATTTACTACCAATTTAAGGTAATAAAAAAAAGCTCTGTACTTAAAAACGTTTCTAATATTTGCCTTAAAATTATTATTTAATGTTTTAACCATAAATTACTTTAAGCAAATATGCTTACATTTATATTGTAAGATTGTTAAAGAATGTTTAAGGGTAATTTAGGATTAAAATATAATAGGTAAAGTTAGTATAGCACAAAAGGTAATCAATATGTCATTACACACACACACACACACACACACACACACACACACACCACATTCTACCATATTGGCAATTTTATAAACTGATTCTTAGCCAAAATTGATGTTATTTGCTCTTATATCTATCCACTTAACAAGCTTGCAAGGTGTTGATTAGTTTCTGGTTATTTTCCAAAAAAAATATAAATTTTGGAATGAATGCAGTCTCATATACAAAACAAGGTTAAGCTCTTGCCTAAGGTGACCCCAAGTTACCCAGCTCAGCAAAATATATAATTTTTATTCAGAAAACTTGCCTTTAGAGCCTCTTAAATTATGTTCTCTTTATGAGGGCTTGGTCAAGACCACACAGTATGAAAGGAAACAGTGAATCTGACCTGTCTCAGAATCATCAACTGCCCTGATAATATGCAGTATTGCTAATAGGGTCAGAACTAGATTAAGAATGAATTTTGAAGAAAGAAATATTTGATAAGCATATCTCCAGTGATCAAAAAGAAGGGAAACTTGGACAAATACTGTACAAGAGAGTCAATATTATCTAACATGAGTCTTTGTTAAGTATATAACATAGGAAATTGATGCTCTAAATACTTTACAATGAGTAATAGCATCCTCAGTGTAAGTCTGCACTTTATACATGAAACTGAGGCATAGGGCGGTAGTATAATTGTTGAAGAATGTGCAGCTGAATGACAGAAACTGCAGTTCAGATCAAGGGAGCTGGAGTCCAGGTCCATCCTCCTAAGCACTACACTATTGTGCTAAATTAAGAGATGGTGCCCTGTGGCTATCTGACCATGGTAACCTCTGCCTCTTCAGCTAGCTATTATTTTGGTTTCCTATTCTCTGTTTCCTCAGAGAAAAAAATGACCAGAAGTAAAACCTCTCAGAACAGTAAAATGCATTTGCTTATTTTCAGGAAAGCAATAAAGTCAGTAGACAGACCATCATTTAGGGGATGGCTAGAAAGAATACAGACAAGGAATATGGTGAATGATTGGGGAAGACTTTCTGCGGAATCCAAGAGAGGCATTTAGTATATAAGAGAGGGTAGTTATAAAGCAGCTCTGGCCATGGTGTGGCTCAATGACATTGGCAATCAAAGGCTATTTGTGGTTCTCTTTGGTAGTTGAAAAGGCCACCTGAAATATGAAAATATGTAAATTCAACAATGCAAGGAGTAGCACTGACTAGCAGAGACTTTAAGCTATAGGTCCCAGATTATTAAGTTTTAGATGAAGTAATCAGTCAACTGACCTCACCAGTGCCTTGCAAGTACAGAGTAAGCTATTCCTCACACAATTTATAACCCCAAGGTCAAGAAAACCTTTGTGATAGAAGTTAAACTTGTCCATATTATAAGCTAGCAGTAGCTATTATTTGTTAAAGTCTTATTATAAAAGGCTTAATGATTTCTTACCATTTACAAATAAAACATAATCACAGATGACTTTTTAGCAAAAGCAAGGTATCTGGAATGTGTTATAATTGAATTGTCATTTCAGAAGACAGAAAAAAAATGTGTTCAATCAAAAAAGCCAATAAAATTAAACTGTGACTAGTTGAACAATTCTTTCAAAATCATATTCTTTCTTAATGTCAAATATAAACATCTTCCCCCAATATATTAGAGTTTGGAATCTTGTTATCACAATTTTGATTAATTAAAAGGATGGCAATAAAGGACATAACTGACAGAATAACTAGTTTAGGAAGTCAAAGAGAAGTAAAGACTTTTGTCTGGCAGCACTCATGAAGGCATTCATGAAGATCATGCAAACTACAACGAAAGGTTTTCAGATATCCTCAGGTTGGATATTTCTAACACAGAAATAAAGTTTGAGTCATCAGCATTTCAGAATAAATGTACTGGGAGTAATACCCAACCAAACTGATAAAAGGCTTCATGTAGTACTGATCAATGGATGCAATGTCAGTGATGTGCTATTCAGTAAATCTATGTTCCTGAGTTCATATATGTACATTATATGTATACCTGTATATCATATATATAAAGACTATTTTGAATTGTTTGTAGAAATTGCCTATTTATAATCTGGCAAGATTTTAATATACTGAATTGAACAAGAAAATCTTATATTGAGTCTCTATATTGATGATAGTAAAATAAGAACCATGTTGTGATAAATTATGGGATCCCAATAACATTTTATGTTCTATGACTTCTAGTTAAGTTTTACAATAAATGAACTATGACATTAAATATGAAAGCCAGAACTCAGGGGCTTCTATTATAGCTCCATTGCCCTGAATCTCAACTGTTACTTAATCTTAAATACTTTGAGCTTTGCAATACTTAAGTATTAATACTTAAATACTTTGCAAAAAAAAAGCAGAGATGATACCTGTTGTGTAGGTTTGTCATGGCATATAAATATCATATGACATAATACCTGAGACATACTAGCTACAAAATAAATGCTGCTACTATTTCTCTTTCTTGTCCTCTTGGTGGTATCATTAACCATTTAATTTTATTGTAAGTAGAGCAAGCTTATTATATTTCTTCTCACCTATTATCCTGGGCAAAGGAAAGAACTAAACCACATAGGAAATTAACCAAGAGTTACAATTTATGTTCTTTATTATACACTGTTCAATTTTATTACTCTTGTTGAAATTGCTTATTTGTAATCTGGCAAGATTTCAAGACAATGTATTGAACAAGCACATCTTATATTGAATCAAAATGAAAGTGGAGGTTAAAGCCATTAAATCAAAGAGGAAATCATCCAACCAGGCACTAGGCAAAGAAAATTTCCACTCTAGCTCTCTAAGGCAAATTGTAAGTGGAGAAACTAGCCAGAATGAAGTGCTGTTAAGAAAGCCATAGAATCATTACTAGGGGCCAAAGATGCCTTAGACTGACATCTGTTGAATTTCTAACGTTTTCTAAAGCTCACAAAGTTAAGGGTTTGGTAAGAGGTGTTACAAGAACCGATTTTGTACTGCACGCTTGTGCCAGAGATGTCCTATTTTGAAAAGACTGCATTTTAGCAGCAGTCTAACCTATGGCTTATGAGCCAGTTGGGTCTCAAAACAGGTATAAATGCAACCCAGCATCAGTAGATAAAAGCATCACTTCACAAGGTCATAAATTTGGACAACTCTGCAACCAGAATTTTAAAATTAAGACTTAACTCAGAGGCCTGGAGAGAAGGAACAGTAGTTAAGAGAACTAGCTGCTATTCCAGGGGACTCGCTTTTATTTCCCAGTGCTATGTTTACTCACAACCATTGGTAACTCCATCTCCAGGGAATATGACACTGACTTCTGATCTCTGCATGCACTACACCCACGTGGTCCACAGACATACATGCAGGTTAAAGGGTTAGTTTCCAGAGTCGTTTTTGAGGCTCTAGAAACATTAGAACGTGGAACCTGCCTAAAGGAGTAAGATTGACTTGGTTATTACAACTAGTTTAAAGTAGATGGAGTTGTCCTCATACAATCTACCACCTGTCACCCAGGAGATGAAGAAGCTCCTTTGCCACATCATCCTGCTGCCATAAAGTTCTGCCCAAGTACATGGAGCCATATGGATCATACTGTCTCAATATAAGCAAAAATTAATCTTAGTTCTTTGTGTTATTTTTGAAGCTACTTTCTCACAACAAAGGTGACTAATGATACCCTTTAGAGAAATTTTTTCACTATGTTATTGTTGCTTGCTTTCTACTAGCAGATTTAGGTAATTAAATGCTCATTCATTTAGTTCAATATGAATAATGCTAAGGTAGAGGTATGAACCAAAATAGGATTTTTGTTTTGTTTTATTTAAATCCAGACTTTCATTATTTTTCTTATAAGTTTACTTCTTTAAAATTTAATTGTTTTTACATTTAAACAGTATAATATAGCATTGTTTATACATACACATACACACACACATTCATATAAGTACATAATATCTACACCAAGACAGTTCAAATAAAAAGAGGGGGGACTTGCAGGTGCTAATCCTTTTGTTATTTAACTAAGGAAATTCCTTGTAACCTCCTTTAGGTGTAAGCACATTTAATTCCCTTTCTCCCTGTCTTTGGCTTTCAAAATCATTAGCATGTTTTCCATTTGACTATTTCTCACAGTTCACGTTAATGATCTTTTAACTCCTCTATCAAAGAGAGTGCATTCTTTAGATCACAAGCAGCTTTTATTTATTTATTTATGTGCCAGAATTACACCATAGCAGATTAGGTTAATGTTAATTTAATAAATGATGTAATAGTTTACTTAAGGCAAATAATGAGTAAGGACATGCCACATGTGAAAGTACAGAAAATAATCCAGAATTGGAAAATTATGTTTCTCTGTCCAGAGCAATAGATATTGTTGTTGTTGTTGTTGTTGTTAAGTCTATAGTGCACCTATACATGACAGTATAAATTTTATAGACATTACCTGTAAACATCATAATGTTCCTGCAATGCAAATGCTATTTTCAGAAATGAAAGCCCATATTCCTAGGAATTAAATCACTTGGCCAAAGAATCATAGCTGGTAATTGGGGGAATCAGAGTAAATGCTGGTCTTCAGGATATCAAAACCATCTTCATACTGTCACTCAATCCTTATACAAACATCAATTACTTTTCTTTAGATTCTTGAAGGTTGGTATTTCTAAAAATAGCATTTTTTTAAGGAATTTTCAGAGGTTAAGATAAATCACACAGTTGAACAATATAAGTATAATTGATATCAATAGTGGCCTCAAAGAGAAACAGAGTTCTAGAAGTTTTGGCAAAGGAAGAATTGAGAGCTATGATTGTATATGTGTATGCAAGCCTAGGATGTGATCTGGAGCACAATTTGGTAATGCTAGTTGATGATGAAATTCTTGAAGTTTCAATGGTATATTCACACATCCATGTGCACATGTCCATACTGCTGTGACAATGTATTTCTTTCACTTCTAAGCAAACAAAACAGATCTATGTTTTCTAGTTTAGCCATAGGTCAGAGGATATTTACATCTGTAATCTTCTTAGGTATTCAGAATAGCAAGCATAGTACCTTCCTTCCAGGACTCTATCCTGTGTCTTCTAGGTTTTCTTAAACCATGGCAAACTAAATGCCTTCACTTTACCATTGGATTTTTACCTTACATTTAATGAAGGAATGATATATCCATTGCTAAATGGGTCAATATACAGTTTTGTATATGAAGAAAGAATTTACAGAATGGTGTTTTGGCAAAGATTGTTAATGTTCAAAGTACTGAGACTTGACTTTAATTCCTGTCTCTAATACTCTCGGGATATAAGCTCTAGAGTGCATTAGTTTCCTATCATATTTTAGCTTTTGTTTTCTAATTTGTTAGATGAAAAAGATTGTAGAATTTATGAAGGAACCCATGAGATGATGGGTGAAGCCAGAGTACTATAAAAATTATGGGCTCTCTGCTTGTACTCCTTGTCACAATGAAAGCTGTAGAAAAAAAATAAGAAACATATATCACTTGAGAGAAGAAATAAATTGTTTTATATGTATTATACATGTTTTATTTATAATGCTATTTATTTGACTAAAACCTATGTATCAAAATTATTATAGCAATGAAACCCCAGTTCTGAATGCTGTAGCTCTATATGTGAACCTGTATGTTATGTGCATTTTCTTTAAACGCTCTCTAATCAAGAAATTAAAAATATAGTGTGTATAGATCCTCAGATCTCAGTGAAATGATGGAAAGAGACACAAATATGGAGTTCAAAGATGGCTGAGAATAGACTAAGAAAGAGCTAGTCATGCTTCTCTCTTCAGCAAGGAGGCCACACTGGGCTTCCTGATAACCACTAAGCAGTGGGATTCCTCCTCTTGAGTGTTGCCATTCTGTGCTTTGAGGCTCAGTAAACTCCTTTTGAATATGTATTTTCTGGTGCCTAAGAAAAAGCTGAAGGGAAAGTTACCCTCCCTTTTCTTCTTGAAGAACCCTTTTATATTTTATTCATTGAATAATTTGAAGAACTTATTAAGAAAGCCAAAGTTTTGTTCTCTTCAAAAGACTACCTACTTGCTTTCCACAGAGATCCTCTTCTGCAGGAAGTTGAATTATTGTGGCTTTCTGGTGGGCCTGTGAATTGTCCCCTATAATCAGGGCACTTCCCTTTATGGGACTATGTATGAGAGTTGGGATGTTTAGGAACCATAGTGTGAGCCAGAGCATCTTGTATGCTGTTTCAAGAGGGACTGAAGGGACCCTACTGTAACAGTCAGAGTCACTTTAGATTCAGGGTACTAATCTAATTCAGATACTGCCATGCCAGTCCCACACCAGGAAAATCACAACTTTTCTGTCAATATTACCACTTGAGAGACATGTCAGGGATTGTTGTCTGGCACCCACTTTTCAAAGCTCTGCCCGCTCATTGTTCAGCCACTGATCCACTACCATTCTTCTGCCTCTGTCACTATTGTCCCCGAAGGAGCTTGTCTCTGGTTCTGCTGCATTTTCCTTTTATCATCTCTGGCCACACAAGTAGTCCCGCAAAGAATGTTCAAGAGAAGCATTTGATCTGAGTCCATTGGCACAACACTAGAAGCAAAAGCTAGGAAGATAACTTCCTGATGCACTGAGTAGGCCTGAGAAGGTGCGTTTGAACCAGCCTCAGCCATTTGTTTAAACCATTAGAGCTGCTGTTTTGCTTTGTTTTGTTTATTGGCCGTTCAGCAGCATTCAGAGCGGTCCCTCAGCTGGAGCACTAGAGCACTCCTCCCCTGGCTAAGATGGAAATGGTTGTGGGATCCTCTAGATTTTATCCAAGATTGTTACATCAAATAGTCTGATGCAAACAGTTTCAAATAGCTCTGGCTCCGGGTGTAGCATCTTGAGCCAAGGAAGTCAGCTGCAATCTTTGCAGAGATGTCTCAAGGCACTTATGGAGGATTGAAGATGGCTGATGTCGGCATACAAGTAGATCAGGTGACTGACAAACAGAAATTTTGTTCAAGACAAAGATAACAAGGGAGAGTCGAACAATTGCTAGCTACTTAGGAAATTAAATTACTGCCGTCCCTCTCATGACTGCTCATTGGCATCTACGAAGGTAGATGTCAGCAGAAGTGTTTATAATATAAACTTAAACAATGTGTCATTAACACTAAAAGCAATTTTATCAGTATTTTGTTAATGCTTAACATGTCCAGTGTCCCAGAGAAAGGTTGCCCCCCCCCATCTGTCTTCCTTTTATTTTAGTAAAGTCCCTGTGAATTACAAATTACCTAGGTAGTACCTTGCCCATAGTAAAACTGAAAAAAAAAAAAATAGCAATTTTGGACATCTTATTTTTCTCATCTAGAAGGAAGTTTAACGTATTGTCATACTTCCAACAGCTATCAAAAAGGTTAATGACAGACAAAACCAAAAACCCTTAAATATTAAGTTATCAAATCATTTCAATATTTATCTCTGAAAATGGATTTACCATATTAGAATGGTCTGGACTTGGATTGATGAATTGTCTCAAATGCTAGACATGATTCACTTGGTAGAACCTGGATATTTTCAAACTTAAATGTGAACACACCATCACCTTTCCAGGATTGCTTTTCCCCTTAGTTCCATTTGTAAACTGGGGTTAAATTTGCATCTTATCTTTGTGTCTTTTTTTTTTTTCCCCAGGGAGTTTCAAATAAGCACTCTTTCTTTTCTAGGTCAGCAGACTTCTAAAGAAAAAGTTTTCACAAAAAAATCTTATTAATAATACTTTTTCTTCAAACATTAGAAAATATCCCATTCAACCTTGGGACCTCCTGCTCTTGCTAGGGAGGAATTAAAGTGTTGGGAAGAAGAGTGAGTGACTGGGAGGGGGGCAAGAGGGGGAAGGGAGTGTGAACAAGAGGATACATGGATTAAAAAGTGACTTTATTCATAATAAAAAAGTAATCAAAGAATAAAAGAACAAACAAACACAAATATCTCATTCAACATTATTGTAGAGGGTGACCAATTAAATAGTCTTCTGGGGCATTAAAACCACTTATGTGAGATGACTGATTAGGACTGGTTTGTTTTTAATCTTAAAAGAGAAGGCCAGATTGACAGGATGCCTACAGTGTTTCCTGTACTTGACAAGGAAGATAGGCTTCAGGTAAAATGAACTTAGGCTTTATGTCTGAGGTTTGGTATACATATTGCAATACAATATATTTTCATTCAGTATTTTGACATTTAATTCTAATAGCGGACAACAACTTGGACAAAATTGCTATGTGAAAAATATGTCCCTCTTATTGGCAAATGTGGGTGAGTGGTGGGAGTGAGAAGGTATGGTAAATCAAATATACTGAACACCCGCTCCAGTAGAACATTTACCCTTCCCTTTTTATAATTTTCACATCAGCTTGTAGAAACATAGTTGTTTTAAGAATTTCACAGTAATATATTAGAGAGATAATTTTCTTGTCCAACATTACACAGATAAGTCAAATTTATGGCCATTGAAGTTTCATACATTAATTTTTTTTCTGTTACATGATCTTGAAGGAATACCAGAACATTTCTATTTTAATGGACACTACTTTCACATTTTTTAGGGACATTATCATCATCATCATGATCATCATCATAATCATCATCATTTTATGTGTGATGAGGAAGGGGTGATATGAAGTCTCTTGTAACACAGACTTTGAACTGGAATTGTTGCATGAGATCCCCAGTCTTTTTTTTTTTTCTTTTTATGTATAGAGTCCACTAATGAGTGAGTACATCCCCTGCTTATCTTTCTGGGTTTGAGATACCTCGCTCAGGAGGATATTATCCAAATCCATCCATTTGCCTTCAAATTTTAGGATATCATTTTTTCTTACTGCTGGGTAGTACTCCATTGTGTAGATGTAGCACAGTTTGTTAATCCATTGTTCAGTTGAGGAGCATCTAGGTTGTTTCCAGGTTCTTGCTATTATGAATAATGCTGCTATGAACATAAGTGAGCTAATGCCTTTGGAGTGTGGATGTGCATCTTCCAGGCATACACCCAGAAGTGGTATTAATGGATCCTTGGGGAGATTGATTCCTAGTTTTCTGAGAAACCACCATACTCCATTCCAGAGTGGCTGAACAAGCTTACACTCCCACCAACAATGAGGGAGTGTTCCCCTTGCTTCGCAACCACTCCAGCATAGGTTGTCACCTGTGCCTTTTATCTTAGCCAATTTGACAGGTGTCAGGTGGTATCTCAAAGTTGTTTTGATTTGCATTTCTCTGATGGCTAAAGATGTTGAGCACATTTTCAAATGCTTTTCTGCCACTCATAATTCTTCTGCTGAGAATTCCCTTTTTAGTTCTGAAACCCATTTTTCGATTGGGTTATTAAAGGTTTTGGGCTCTAGATTCTAGAGTTCTTTACATATTTTAGAGATCAATCCTCTATCACTTGTAGGGTTGGTGAAAATCTTTTCCTGTTCTGTAAGCTGTTGTTTTGTCCTATTGACAGTGTCCTTGGCTTTACAGAAACTTCTCAGTTTCAGGAGGTCTCACTTATTGATTGTTGTTCTTAGTATCTGTGCTACTGGTGTTATATTTAGGAAGTAGTTGCCTGTGCCAATTCCTAGAAGCGTATTTCCCACTTTCTTTTCTGTCAAGTTCAAAGTGGCTGGGTTTGTGTTGAGGTCTTTGATCCAATTGGATTTGAGTTTTATGCAGGGTGACAGGCTTGGATCTATTTGCATTTTTCTGCACACTACCAACCAACTATGCCAACAACATTTGTTAAAGATACCATCTTTTTTCCATTGAATATTTTGGGACTCTTTGTTGAAGATCATGTGTTCATAGTTTTTGGGGTTAATGTCCAGATCGTCAATTCTATTCCAATGATCCACAAGTCTGTTTTTATGCCAGTACCAGGCTGTTTTTATTACTGTAGAGCTTCTATAGTATAAATTGAAGTCAGGGATGCCTCCTGAGTTTCTTTTGTTCAGCAAAATTGTTTTGGCAATCCTGGCTTTCCTGTTATTCCAAAGAAGTTGAGTATTGTTCTTTCAAGGTCTGTAAAATATTGTGTTGGGATTCTGATGGGCAGTACATTGAAACTGTAGATTGCTTTTGGTAGGATTGCCATTTTTACTATATTGATTCTACCTATACAGGAACATGGGAGAGCTTTCCATTTTCTGACATCCTCTTCAATTTCTTTCTTCAGTGATTTGAAATTTTTGTCAAATAGTTGTTACTTCTTTAGTTAGATTTACTCCAAGGTATTTAATGCTATTTGCAGCTGTTATAAAGGATGATGTTTCCCTTATTTCTATTTCAGCCGTTTTATCTTTGCTGTATAGAAGGGCTACTGATTTCTTTGAGTTAATCTTTTTTTTTTTTTAGGTGTGCAATACTCACTTTTATTTTCTTCTTTGTTTTCTTTTTTTATTATTGTTATGAACAAAGAAGTCACACTTTTTAACCTTGTATATTCTTATTCTAGGTCCCTTCCCCCTCCCACCGCATCAGGTCATTCTTTCTTCTCCACAACTCCTCATCCCCTCCCTGGGCAGGCAGCAGGCAGTCCCATGGTCCCACTGTCCCAATATTGCTTAGTTCAACCTCCACTCCTGGCAGATCCAGTTTTCTCTCCCTAACCTCAAGACTGAGTCAGGTGTTCCTGTAGGAGGAGTGGGATCCAAGGAGTCAGTCCTAGGTGTTTCTGATCCCAAGCTGATCAGTGGTTGTGATTTGCAGCTTGGGCATGCTTTGCTTTTTTTCTTGTTTGTTTGTTTGGTTAGAGTCCACTAATGAGTGAGTATATCCCCTGTTTATCTTTCTGGGTTTGTGATATCTCGCTCAGGAGGATAATCTTATATCCTGCTACATTGCTGAAGGAGTTTATCAGCTGTAGAATCCAAAAGTTTTCCATTTCTTCTAGGTTTTCCATTTTTGTGGAATATAGATTTTTAAAGTATGATCTGATAATTCTCTGGATTTTCTGGGGGTCTGTTGTTATGTCCCCTTTTTCATTTCTGATTTTGTTTATTTGGATACTCTCTCTCTGCTTTTTGATTAGTTTGGATAAGAGCTTATCTATCTTGTTGACTTTTTCAAAGAATCAACTCTTTGATTCATTGATTCTTTGTATTGTTATTTTTGTTTCAATTGTATTGATTTCAGCTCTAAGTTTGATTATTTCCTGACATCTACTCCTCCTAGGTGAGTTTGCTTCTAATTGTTCTAAGGCTTTCAGCTGTGCTGTTAGTTCTCTAGAGTGGGATTTCTCTAGGTTTTTTATATAGGCATCTAGTGCTATGAATTTTCCCCTTAAGATGGCTTTCATTGTGTCCCACAAGTTTGGGTATGTTGTGTATTCATTTTCATTAAATTCTAGGAAGGCATTGATTTCTTTCTTAATTTCTTCCTTGACCCAGAGGTGGTTCAGCTAAGTGATGTTTAGTTTCCATGAGTTGTTAGGCTGTGGTGGTTTTTTTTTTTTTTTTTTGATGTTGTTGAACTCTAACTTTAGGCCCTGGTGGTCCGATATGATAAAAAGGACTATTTCCATTTTTTTATATCTGTTGATATTTGCTTTATGACGAATTATGTGTTCAGTTTTAGTGAAAGTTCCATGAGGAGCTGAGAAATATGTATATTTCATTGCATTTGGGTGGAAGCTTCTGTAAATATCTATTAAATCCATTAGCATCATAACCTCTGTTAGATTCCTTATTTTTCTGTTGAGTGTCTCTCTGGTTTACCTATCCGGGATGAAGGTGGGCTACTGAAGACTCCCACTATGAGGGTGTAAGAATTAATGTGGTATTTGAGCTTTAGCAATGTTTCTTTTACATAGGTAGGTGTCCTTATATTTGGGGCATAAATATTCAGGATTGAAATCTCCTCTTGACCAATTTTTCCTTTGATAAATAAGTAATGACCATCTTGGTCCCTTTTAATTGCTTTTAGCTTAAAGTCTACTTTGTTAGATATTAGAATGGCAACCCCAGCTTGTTTCTGAGAACCATTTGATTGGAAAATCTTTTTCCAACCCTTTCCTCTGAGCCTGTGTCTGTCTTTGTGGTTAAGGTGTGTTTCTTTTATGCAGCAAAGGATGGCTTCTGTTTTGTATCCATCTTGTTAGTGTTTGTCTTTTTATAGGGTGAGTTGAGCCCATTTATATTAAGGGATATTACTGGCCACTGATTGACATTTCCTGCTATTTTTGATGATAGCTTGTATGTATTTCCTTTCTCTGGGCTATTCTTCTGTGTGATTATTGATTGTATGTGGTTTCATGGGTATATCTGGGGTCCTTAGGTTGGAGTTTTCCCTCTAATGCTTTTTGGAGGGCCGGACTGGTAGATAGATATTCTTTCAATCTGACTTTGTCATGAAATATCTTGTTTACTCCATCTATGGTGATTGATAATTTTGCTGGGTATAATATTCTAGGTTGGCAGCCATGCTCTTTTAAAGATTGTATAACTTCTGACCAAGCCCTTCTATCTTTCATCATTTCCATTGAATAGTCAGGTGTTATTCTGATAGGTCTACCTTTATAAGTAAGTTGGCCCTTTTCTTTTGTAGCTCTTAAAATTTTTTCTTTGTTCTGTATGTTTTGTGGCTTGATTATTATGTGGCAAGCTGCCTTTTTTGGGAGTCATATCTATTTGGTGTTCTGTAAGCACCAAATAGATATAAACATTTCCTTCTTTAAGTTAGGAAAATTTTCTTCTATGATTTTATTGAATACATTATCTGTGCCTTTGAGCTTGTATTCTTCTCTTTTTTCTATTCCTATTATTCTCACATTAGGTTTTTCATAGTGTCCCAGATTTCCTTAACATTTTGTGTTATGGCTTTTTTGGTTTTAGTATTTTCTTTGACTGATATATCTATTTTAGCTACGGAGTCTTCCACTTCAGAGATTCTCTCTTCCGTCTCTTAGATTCTGTTGGTTATACTTGTATCAGTAATTCCAGCTCTTTCCTTCAAGTTTTCTATTTCCATCTTTGCCTCATTTTGTGCCTTTTTTATTGCTTCTATTTTAGTTTTTAGTTCCTGGAATGTTTCTTTCATTTTTTGGTTTACCTTTTCTTGGTTTTCTTTCAAGGATTTGTTCATCTCTTCCAATTTTTTTGTTTGTATTTTCTTCTATTTCTTTAAGGAAATATTTTATATCTTCTTTGAAGGCTTCAATAATCTTCATAAAGGTTTTTGGTATTGTTTCCTTCTGTTTCTTCTTCATTGCTCTGTTCAGGTCTTGTAGTTGTAGAACCACCAGTTTCTTCTACAGTTGCCTTGTTGTTCTTTATATTATTATATGTATTTTTGCACTGGCATCTGCTCATGGCTTCAGTGGTTTACGATTAGGCTGCTCCTAGTCAGTTGTGGCAAAAGGGCGTGTGTCTCCTTTCTCCTTTGAGCAAGTGGTCTGTGCAATCTCTGACTCTTCTCTGAACAGGGTTCTGAATTTCAAGGCCTCAGTTTTTCTCTGCTGATGCAATTGGAGGCAGGGCCAGCCATGCAAAGTCCCCTCTTTTAGGTGTGGCTGGAGGAGTCCTTCACAGCCAAACCCTAGTCCTGTCTGCTATGGAGTGTCTGGGGTCAGGCACCACAGATTTATCCTGGTCCTGGAAGGCAACTTTCTGGCCAGGGAATCAGGTGCTGAAACCTGCTCACCTCACCTCTGGACAGGGTCTGAATTTCAAAGTCAGATCCCAAGTCTTAAGACATCTCAAAGACACAGGCCCTTGATTGGCTGCAGTGTGGCCCATGTTTATTACTATAACAGCTCTATGTAGTCATTGTTCTGGAGTCTATTTAATAAACGATAAAGGAGAATCAGTAAAGTTATGATGCCCTTGGACATTTTCTGTCTGAATCCTACATTCATTTTTTTGTAGTACAGTGTTTGTTATTTTTGAAATTATATAACAGGGCAAAAAGTGTCAAGAAATTCTATTATTCTGTGTGTACTCTGCTTCATTACCTCACATCTTATTCATTTAGACAAACCTCCAGTGATAGGTTGACTGTGTCTTATGGAGTAGTTACCCATTTAGGTCTGAAAGAAATAGAAATAAAAAGGCATTAGATTCCATGAGGTACATACATGACATAGTGAATACTTTGTAATTTTCATTGAACTCTTCTACTCCGTTAAAGTAGATATAACAAAATATATGAAATTTTGTATGAGAAATTTATTTGAGAACCAAGAATTAACCAGAATCCCCCATCAGACAAGCAAATAATGCAGTACCATTCTGACTAGGTGGCTTTCAGAATTAGGCAAAGAAAGGCCAATGACTGTGGCTAGTGAAGTGGGTAGGCAGACAGACTGACTGACTGGCATGGAAGCTGCAGAGATTTCTTCATGCTCTCACACCTATAAGCAACTCTAGAATATGCAGAGTTGAGCCATTGGGAATAAATATACTGGAGTGAATTTTAATGGAAGAACATTTCAAAATACATCATTCAGTGAAGAAAGTGTGAACAGAATTTATTTTCCTAAGAAAACAAATATATGTGTCAATGCTGTTCATGAATGTTAAGTTATGAGTTTGTTTCTCTTAAAACAGTTTTTATCATTGAGTTCTTTCAAAAGTTATCACATACATATGAAGTTTACATTGTTAGGGCTATGGCATATGGTATTAAGAAAGTAAAAAACACTGGGTATGATAGCATATATCTCTAATCTCAAGTCAGCATGGAAGAAGAAGAAGCAGGTGAATCTTTACTAAGGTCAAGGCCATCCTGGTCTACATAAATGCTGTTAGACTATCCAAAACTACCTTTTAAAATTCTGTCTCAACAAACAAACAAACAAAAAAACAATAAAACTAATAAAACCACCAAAAAGATAAGGGAAAGAATATGAGGGACATGTAAACACTCAAGCAAATTAAACAAAGCAACAACCACGTAACATACATAAAATAAAACTCATGAATAAGGCTCAAAATAAAACTTTAGGAAGAAGAAATCATAACACTACATTAAAAATTTCTTTGATCTTAACCTTAAAACTCAGAAGGAAAACAGAACAACTGCTCCAAACAGGTTCTATCTTTCTAATTTTTTGTTTGTTTGTTTGTTTGTTTTGGAGACAGTATGTAGCTCTGGCTGTCCTAGAACTTCCTATGTAGACCGAGGTGGCCTCAGACCGAGAAATCCAGCTGTCTCTGCCTCCCAAGTTTTGGGTTTAAAAGCATGCACCACCAAGTTCTCCCAAACAGGTTTCAAAGACCCAGCAGCCCCTTCTGAGTTAGGATCTCAGGCTCTGACTCTGGCCATTCCTCTTACCTTCAGGACTCTTAGGGACCTACTAGGGCTGCTGAGGCTTAATTAATGAATTGGGTCCAGTACCATGGAGCCTGGGAGGCAAGAGATGCTGAAACATGGCAGCTTCCAGACTTATTGAGGAAGGATTTGAAGGCTACTGTTCATTTTTTGAGCCTGATAACATTTATCCATGGATTTGATTGCTTGGCCTATATGTTTATATATGTACCATGCGCATAGCTAATGACTGCAGAGGCCAGAAGAGGGCATCAGGTCACCTGGAACAGAAGCTCTCTTGTGGGTTCTGAGAACCCAGGTGCTCTACAAGAACAGTAAGTGTTCTTAATTGCTGAGCCATTTCTTCAGCCCCTAAAGATATATATTTATGTTTGGGGTAGTAATAACTATTTGCTATTAATTTATGTTTACTTGTGAGTATGTAGGGGTGTGTGTGTGTGTGTGTGTGTGTGTGTGTGTGTGTGTGTGTTTGTATACACATGGAACTCAGGACAACTTTCAGAATAGACTGTCTCTTTCCACCAGCTGAGTTCTGGGGATCTCCTGGTGCAAGCTCCTTTCACCCTCTGATCTCTCTCGACAGACTTTTATAGTTATTTTAAGATTCTATTTCTTAGTAGAAAATGATGTGACGAGCTGTTTCTAAATGTTTCCTTTGCTCTTTTTGGTCTCTCCTTCCCCCTCTCTTTCTCATCCTGACAATTCCCTTTGTAGGGTTCCTTCTCCATGATCCCTTTCCCATTCATGTTCACCTATAAAGTGTACATAAAGTATATGTGGTGTGCATGCCTGCTTGTGTGCACTGTGCAAATATTTGTGAGTCCTAACTTTGTCAAGGCTCTGCTATGCAGTGGAAAACAGGGGTAGAAAGGGTATGTGCAATACATTTCCTTTAAATATAAGACTAGAGATCAGAAGGGGGCCAGCAGGAAGTTGCTCAATCTTTTTGTATTTTTTTCTTATTTTACATACTAACCACAGTTCCCTCTTCCTTCTCCCTACACCCTCCTGCCCTCCTCCTCCCCAATCCATGCAGAGAAGTTAAGGCCTCCTTTGGGAGTCAACAAAGTCTGACATACCAAGTTGAGGCAGGACCAACTCCCTCCTTGCACTAAGGTTGAATAGGATATCCCTTCATAAGGAATTAGCTCCAGAAAGTCAGTTCATGCACCCAGGATAAGTCCTGGTCACACTGCCAGAGGCCCCATAAACTGATAAAGCTACATAGCTATCACCCAAATTCAGAAGGCCTAATTGGATCCCATGCAGGTTCTCCAGCTGTCAATCCAGAGTCTTGAGTTCCCACTAGCTCTGGTCAACTCTTTATGGTTTCCCTATCATGATCTTGACCAGATCTAGCTCAGAAGGATTCCTTTTTTCCTCTCTTCAGCTGCACTCCAGGAGCTCTGCCCAGTGCTTGGCTGTGAATCTTCTCATCTGCTTCCATCAGTTACTGGATGAAAGCTCTATGATGACAGTTAGGGTATTCACCAATCTGATTACAGAGGAAGGCCAATTCGGGCATCCTCCCCACTATTGCTCGAGGTCTTACCTGGGGTCATCCCTGTGGATTCCTGGGAACTTCCCTAGCACCAGGTTTCTCCCTAACCCCATGATGGCTCCCTCTACCAAGATATATCTTTCATTGCTCTCTTTCTCTGTCCCTTCTCCAAATCAGTCCCCTAGATCCCTCATGTTTCAACCCTCTGTCCTTCCCTATCTACCCCCTTTCCTAATTTACTAAGAAAAAAATTTCCTTTCTTGGGATGATCCATGTGTGTCCCTCTTAGGGTCCTTTTGTTACCTAGCTTCTCAGGGGCTGTGGATTATAGCCTTGTTATCCACTGATGAGTGAGAACATACAGTACTTGTCTTTCTGGGTCTGGGTTATCTCTACTCAGGATTTTATTTTATTTTATTTTATTTTTTTTGTCGTTCCATATATTTGCCCATGTCATTGTTTTTTTTTTCTGCTGAGTAATATTCCATTTGTACCTTTTTTATTTTTTGAATCCATTCCTCCATTGAGGGGCATCTAGTTTTTTTTCAGGCTCTGGCTATTATAAATATGCTGTTATGAACATGGTTGAGCAAGTGTCCTTGTGGTATGGTTGGAGCCTTTTTTGGGTATATGCCCAAGAGTGATATTGCTTCTCTTGAGGTTAGCTGATTCCTAATTTTCCGAGAAACCACCAAACTGATTTCCAGAGTGGGTGTACATAACTTGCTAAATCTTAGAGCCTAAGGAAGAACTTTAAATTTTTAAAGTTTTGATACAAAGAATGAAAACTTTTTCTAGACATAGCTGCCAAAATGATCAAATGAACCCAGCAGTGTAGTGTCTCAGTTGGCTCCTAGGAGCTGTCAGCTAGAAGCACTTGGAGACATCTCCAATGACAGCTGCTAGCAATCCCACAGCTACTGTCTGAAGTGGGTTAGGTTAGGCAATTACATATGAATAGGAATCAAGGAACAGAAAAGAGTATGGCTTCATTCTCAAATAATTGTTAAAATAATCTATAACTCCTCTGACCACTGGATTCTGAGCTGACACTTGTGGATTTTACAGAGAGATGTGCATTCAAGGGGAATAAATAGAATTTGCTTATAAAGGTCAGAAAATCCCAGCTAAATTTAATTGGCTGTGTGTCTCATGGAATGGGAGATTCTGGGGAAAACAGAGCAAGGTTATACTAGAGTTAACTGGCTGCTCCAGGAGAGGAAGGATTCATGCTGTGAATATGTAATTTGAAAACCAGATGTTCCTGTTAGAGAGGCCTTGCCTTGTGCAGAAAGCTGTGAGGCTGTTCTAGACAAATGAACTGACAAAACCTTCTTTCTGAGATGGAACATGTGTTTCTTTCTCTGCCATATCTATTCTCTTTGACTCTCTTTGCCACATCAGACCATGCACTATTTTGCTATATTATTTATTTTATAATTTGTATTCACTCATTGTTTTACCCAGTCATTATTATTTTTCAAAATGACAATATAATTATACCATGTCCCCCTTCCCTTTCCTCCATCCTGCTCTTCCTACGTATCTTGCTTTCTTTAAAATTTATCACCTCTTTTTCTTTAATTCTTTAATTATATATATATATAATTATATATATACATATATATCCCTATGTAGGTGGAATTGAGTTTCTAATTTCTGCTTCCATCTCTCAATTGCTGAGATTACAGGTTTGTGCCACCCACCTAACTGACTGATTGCTGTCATTAGACATGTTTTTTTATGCCTGGAAACACAAACAGGGGCTGTTTGCTCAAGTAAGTCTATTATATTAAGAGGACAAGGGAGACAGCCTGTCCTAGCCCACTATGTGACTTCTGAGTTAAAGCTAAATAGGTTGTCCCAAAACTAGACAGTAGACACACTTCAATTGCCTGTGAATTCACAAGATTTAGAGAAAAATTCTGAGAAATATATTAAATTCAGAACATAGGTAGAACATATGATATATTCAAGCAGAAAAGTGAAACAATCTATAGGTTCAAAAGTTTGCATAGTTGTTACAATGAGAATATTAAATAGAGTTCAGATTAGTAAATAGTAAAAACTTCAAAGATATCCTAGGATAAATTGCAATTATAGCTAAACTGTTAACCTGCATTTTCAATTAACAATTTACTAATGTCAGTCTTGAGCAGAAGCATGCTATTGTTTTCAAAAAGGGAGTCCTCCAAGAACAGAGATGATGCCATCATTTCTTTGCATTATCTATATGTTGTGTGCTTGACATACAACATTTCCTTAGGGACTGGGGAACTGCTTCTTCTTTGGATAAAGGATTCACTATGCAAGTGTGGGAAGCAGAGTTTGAATTCCCATAACTCACATAAGAAGCTATGCACCTACATCAGCTACCTGTAATCTGAGTGCTGGAAAGGTAGAGACAAGGAGTAGCCTGGTAATGCTAGAGTAACCAAAATTAGTAAAGCTCTAGACTCAATGAGAAACTCTCTCTGAATAGTTAAAATGAAAAGGCTTTGGAACAGGACACTTGACTTCAGTTTAGGGCCTTCAAATACACACTTATATATACATGCAACCTGCACTCACAAGTGTGTCAGTATACATACAAACACACACACACACACACACACACACACACCACATTCACACTGTGTAAACACACACACAGGTAATTATTATTTACATTATCTCCTTGAGAAGTTCTACACACCTCTATACTTTTTAGAAGAAGCATTTATGTAAAAAGCATGTAGGTACTCGTGTTTATAGATATAAGCAGTAGGAACACCAGCAATTTTAAACACTCAGGGTTGTCTCTTCAAAGGAAGATATATAGCATGTTTTTCACTTGGAAGGCTAGAAACAGAAGTGGTTAATATCCAGATCCAGGTGATCTTTGGACTATATGTATGGCCAAGCCTCACTAGCCTCCCAGACCTTTATCTTGAGCCTATTTACCTCAGTAGATCCACAATACTAAAATCCTTATCAGTAGCATTATTTGCCTTGAACCTGCTTTCTCAATCTAGAGGACCCATCTTTAGACGTGTTGCTTTTACAAGAGTTATGATGTAGTTAGGCCTTAAGTTTTGCAGTACATAATTATCAGCAGGAAACATAGTTTTAAAAATTGTACTATATTTTAAATATGCCAGAAATAAACTACCCATTGTCAGACTCAAGTGTGCACCAACATCATCTACTAGGTCGTGTTCAGCCTAATTTTCTTCTTGCCTCCCCTGGATTGACATTCTGATGGCAGTCATGTTTGCATAGACCTCATTCACATTTGAGTTTTGAATAGAAAACAATTTAGCATAGACAGTTAATTTTAAAATTAGAATATAATTATATAATTTCTCTCTTATTTTTTCTCCTTTAAACTCCTTCTCTGTCTCCTCATCCTACTTTGCTCCCTCTCAAGTTCATCATCTTTTTGTACTTTTTATTATTAAATGTCTATCTCTCTCAATATCTATATTTATATTGACATAGATAATGTAACCTGTTGGATCCATTTAGTGTTGCTTATATGTGTATGGTTCAAGTAGAACACTTGGTACTGGATAATCAACTAGGAGTCTAATCCTGGGAGAAGACTAACCCTCTATCTTTAGCTTGTCTGGTACTACTCATGGCTCTTGAGGTCATAGATCTTAGCAAAGAAACTACTACTAATTATACTACAAATTATAAACCAGCATAATTTTCTAACTCTATTCTAAATACTTATGAAAACTGCTAAGTGTAGCTCTCATCAGAGAAAGTTCTCTTTGCAAAAGAGAGAGAGAGAAACAGAGAGAGAGAGAGAGAGAGAGAGAGAGAGAGAGAGAGAGAGAGAGAGAGAGAGAGAAACTATTATAGAAAACCACAGCTGGACAAATTGCAAAGAATAGCTGATGATGGTGATGATGATCATGGTGGTCCACCCAGAAACAGTGGACAAATGTACAGCACAAGTCCTGTATCTAAGTTTCGGGGAACATTCAGAAAGAGGGAAAGATTTTAAGAGCCAGAGGTCCAGAAATTGGCTGTGAAATTGGGTCTTCATGGTTAATTCCTAGTATATGACTATAACCAGTACACACTCACGTCTTTGTCTCCACAGCCTAAGTACCTACTTTTTGTCCACTACTTGCAGTAGGAGATACCAAAAGTATATGTTGCTTTATAGTAACAGAACAATATAGAATCAGGCAATCAGGTACCAATTTGATGCCTGTAGTAGATATGATCAATGCTGCAAGGATTCAGATAAAGTTGACAATTATTTGCCCAGTATTTTCTGAGTAAAAGAAGGTTTACATTCATCAACCTTCTGTTAGTAATAATCCAGAAAACTAAATGAATACCAAATAAGACTGTTGAATAAACAATTTTTGTGACATTGTGTTTAGACCATTTTAGGCTCCTGGTATTGTATCTTCTAGATATTTTAAATGTGTAGTCAATGACTCACTTGGCCTCTAGAGATGGCTTATAAATATAACAAGTGTGGAGGAGACTGCTTCTAGAGTGCTGCTTAGAAAGTCCTGGGTTGTGCAGGAGCTAATTGCTCAAGTACTGGTAGATCTCCCATAGACACTTCCAGATAGTACAGAGATTATCTTTCATTGAAGGTTCCATGAACCTTCCTGCTGGGTTTCCAGACAGTGAGTTTTCTATTATAAAGACATGATCTCCCTCCCACCCCCACATTCTCTATTTCAAACTAAACTACATTTCTGCTTCTCACATCATGAAGCTGTGCTGCCTTTAGACTTCTGAGTCATGAGCAGAGAGTGACTCCCCCCTGCTTTCTGCGTCAGGTCCCCCATGCTTGCAAATGTTCACATTTGCTGGGTGAATCAATGATATGGAGGAGGATTCTACAAACTATGGCCCTTCCCACTGCTGCACAGGCTGTCCATGGTATCCTCCCACCCCATCCATCAGTCACTGAAAGTAAAAAAATAACAAAAAAATTCTGTCCTATATGCTGTTTGCAGGGATATCAAAGAAAGGAACCCCCACAGAAAATGATACACCTCCTCCTTCAATAATGTAAATTTGTAAAATACTGATAAGTTTAAATTATATTCTTTTAAAGATCTGGTAGGCCTCCAAGATAGGATTTAGCTCAATACTAAAGCACCGGCCTCGTATATTCAAGACCTGGGGTCAACCTCTAGAACTAGAAACTTTTGTGTGTGTGTGTGTGTGTGTGTGTGTGTGTGTGTGTGTGTTCACATTATTTAATGGAGAGGCACTCTACTTATAATGTACAAAAAATCATCATTATAAAGAATCAGATATCCAAGTCACTCACTGGTAATCTTAAAATACTTCATGATATATAATAGCATTCACTGCTAAAATAACTGTGATCTCAATGATAATGACATAGACACAAAACATAGTGTGTTTAGTGTTTAGTTCTTTATCCTGTAACCAACAATCTACTAAACTTTAGATGGAAACGTAAGGAAAAGCAGACAGTATTAACATTGTTTCTGTGCTATGCTTGTCATTAAGCTATAATGGGGATCTGAATGACTGTCTAGGACTTGAGACTGGTTATCTTCCACACACTACACTGTGCCTGTCTCATCATGGAAAGGTGCAGGTTTTAATAAATCCAGAAAACAGATCTGTGGTTGACTACAGACTTCATATCTTTATGCATCTTGGTATTTTTAGGAAAGTGTCTGTCACTGGCAACTTAAATAAAGGTAATCTAGGTCAAAAGTGTTTTTGTCTGAACTTTTAGTATTTTTATCATATTCTTGCCATAGAAATGAGGTCTGTCTTTTGTGGATCCTAAAACTGTCCTCTGAGCACCAATAAGTTTTGAGCAGACACTCTCAGAAGAGTTCCTAGAATGGATTTGATCTCTAATTTCTGGTTACAGTTTAGCTTGAGCAGGGAAAATACACAATTAGCCTAGTCACGGTGGTAACTAGTCATGGTGGTAAATAGTCATAAGAAATGTACAAGCAGCCAGTGCAGAACAATTGAAGCAGACAGCTTTGCAATCAAGAAAGAAAAGTTTCTTCAGTGAATGGTGTTTTAAGGATATCCACTCAAGGTGTGATGTTAAACATTAAATTTTTCACTTTGAAAAAAATGTAAGGGCTTTATAAGTGAGTTTTGTTTAGGGTTTCTATTGCTGTGAAGTGACACCATGACCACAACAACTTTTATAAAGGAAAACAATTGTGGTGGCCTACAATTTCAGACAGTTATTTTATTATCATGATGAGACATGGGAGCCTGACGACAGATATGGTGCTGGAGAAGGAGCTAAGAGTTCTGTGTCTTGATCAGCAGACAACAAGAAATGAACTATTTACCACACTGAGTATAGCTTGAGCAATAGAGACCTCAAAGCCCACCCCCACCTATGACATACTTCCCCCAATAAGGCCACACCAATTGCAATACTGCCACATCTCTTAACAGTGCCACTTCCTTTTGGGGACATTTTCTTTCAAATCACAAGTGAAAATTGGATGCTTCATCACTGTTAACTGTATTGTTTACCTATTTTTTTTCTATTTTAACAGGCAACATTTATTATTCATCTGTTCAAAATCAATTGGACATCAAATTTAATGGAATTTCTTATTTTTTTTCCTTCTTTATTTTGTATTTATCAAAAAAAACACAGTAAAAAGAATTTAAAATGTGGAAGAGTTAACAATAACTATACAGAGGATAAGAATGATAAGCATGGCTTATCAAGGGAAGAAATACAAATAAGATTGCTACACCTATATTTTCTTTGTGTTCATCTTTCCCTCTGAATTTTTTTTTCCATCCC
>PVIH01013605.1:30061-57759 GCA_004025045.1 Sigmodon hispidus | reverse complement strand
AACACCTGATCTTTGACAAAGAGGCCCAAAACATTCAATGGAAAAAAGATAGTATATTTAACAAATGGTGTTGGCATAGCTGGATGGAAGTGTGTAGAAAAATGCAAATAGATCCAAGCCTGTCACCCTGCACAAAACTCAAATCCAAGTGGATCAAAGACCTCAACTTAAACCCAGCCACTTTGAACTTGATAGAAAATAAAATGGGAAATACACTTCTACGAATTGGCACAGGTGACCACTTCCTAAATATAACACTAGTGGCACAGACACTAAGACCAACAATCAATAAGTGGGATCTCCTGAAGCTAGGAAGCTTCTGTAAAGCTAAGGACACTGTCAATAGGACAAAATGCCAGCCTACAGAATGGGAAAGATTTTCACCAACCCTACAAGTGATAGAGGACTGATCTCTAAGGTATATAAAGAGCTCAAGAATCTAGAGCACAAGACCTTGAATAATCCAATCAAAAAATGGGTTTCAGATCTAAAAAGGGAATTCTCAGCAGAGGAATTGTGAATGGCTGAAAGGCACTTGAAAAAGTGCTCATCATCTTTAGGCATCAGAGAAATGCAAATCAAAACAACTTTGAGATACGACCTAACATCTGTTATACTGGCTAAGATAAAAGGCACAGATGATAGCCTTTGTTGGAGAGGATGTGGATCAAGAGGAACACTACTCCATTGTTGGTGGGAGTGTAAGGTTGTTCAGCCACTTTGGAATGCAATATGGCAGTTTCTGAGAAAATTGAGAATCAATCTCCTCAAGGACCCAGCAACACCACTTCTGGGTGTATACCCTAAAGATTTACAGTCACACTCCAAAGGTATTAGCTCAGCTATGTTCATAGCAGCATTATTTGTAATAACAAGAACCTGGAAACAACCTAGATGTCCCTCAACTGAAGAATGGATTAACAAACTGTGGTACATCTACACAATGGAATATTACTTAGCAGTAAGAAAAAATGATATCCTAAAATTTGCAGGAAAATGGATGGGTTTGGAGAATATCCTCCTGTGCGAGGTATCACAAACTCAGAAAGATAAGCAGGAAATGTACTCACTCATTAGTGGACTCTAAACAAGCAAACAAGTAAAAAGCAAAGCCTGCCCAAGCTGCAAACCACAACCACTGAACAGCTTGGGATCAGAAACACCCTGGAATGACCCTTTAGATCCTACTCCACCTAGAGGAACACCTGACTCACTCTTGAGGGAGGGGGGACAAAACTGGATTTGCCAGGAGTGGAGACTGAACTAAGCATTATTGGATCAGTGGGACCATGGGACTGTCTGTTGCCTGCCCAGGAAGGGGATGGGGATTTGTGCATAAGAAAAAATGACCTGATGTCGTGGGAGGGGGAAGGGACCTTGAATAATATACAGGGATAGAAAAAAAAATTCAGAGGGAAAGGTGAACACGAAGTAATTTTATGTGTAGCAAATTATTTGCACTATCACCCTTGATAAGTCATGCTTATGATTTTTATTTTCTTTATAGTTATTGTTAACTTATCAGCATTTTAAATTCAATTTACTGTTTTTCTTGACAAATACAAAATAAATAAAGAAGAAAAAAAAGAAAAAAAACAGTTCATAAAGGAAAGTAGATATTTATCCAATCATGAACTAAAATTCAAAATACTTGCTAAACTCCTATAAATCAACAATTAAAAGACTAAAATAATGCAGTAGAAAAATGGCAACAATTTGACTATCAGGTATGCTCCAAAAGAGGTTGTTTTACTTTCAAACTTTCAGAAAAATAAGGTTAAAGGTCAAGAATAAATCACAATACACCCAACAGGATGCTTAAATGTGAAAAGAAACCAATACCCAATCAGAGGCATTACTAGGTTATTATTACTCAGAACTGATATACTTAAGGCAGGATGTGAAGAAGTCTGGTCATTTTGGAAAATTCCGGGTTGGTATTTAGAAAAGGAGAATGTCTGACATAAGTAGTTCCTGTGTTAGGCAAATGCCCAAAATACATGCGCATATTTGCTTAGCAAAGACAAATTAGAGTATTATCACAAGACTACTCAAAGTGACACAATGAATAAAACCACCAAAGGTGCCTATAAACATTTGATTGAGTGCATGAATTATGACATATTAACAGTACATAGTAGAGAGGTAACATGGTAAATATAAATATAACACTGTATGAAAGAAGTGACACACAGAAGATTGTGTGAATTCCATTCATAAAAAGTTTTAAAATTAAGAAAATAACCAATGTATGGGGCTTCAAGTCAGAATGATGATTACCTTGTAAAACAGGGATTATGACAATGTTAGGAAAGGATGAGGATGATAATTAATACTGTTTATTTGGCTTAAAATTAATAATTGTATTTTCTCTGGGGAATACTCAGGAGATTCTACACTTATAATTTTGGCAGTTTTTTAAAAAGATTTATTTATTCATGTATACACCAGAAGAAGGAATCTGATCCTATTATAGATGGTTGTGAACCACCATTTGGTTGCTGGGAATTGAACTAAGGACCTCTGGAAGGTCAGTCAAATACCTTAACCACTTATCAAACTCTCCGGTCCCAATTTTGGAAGTTTTAATACATTACTTCAGTAGGTAATATTTTAAAAATATTAAAATATGTTAATACAGAGGCTGAAGAGAGTATGTGTTGTTTTTGCAGAGGAATAATGTTTGATTCCAGCCTTCCACATAATGGGTTTATAATCATCTATAATTCCAGATACAGAGGATCTATTGCCCTCTTCTGATTTCCTTGGGCACCATCTATGCATGTGGTGCACATACATACATGTAGCCAAAACACTCATGTAGTGGGATTATGCTGGTAATGTAAATATTTGTTCTGCCTATTGCTTTAATAAAAGCTAATTGGCCAAAGGCAAGCAAGAAGTGTGGGCGGGGCTACCAGGCTAATAAAACTTGGGAACATCTCAGAGCAGAGACAATCGCCAGACAGACACCAGACACAGATGCCAGAGTTGCTGGAGTTGCCACGAGATGCAGAGGAAATGCTCCTCTGAGAAAAGGTACCGAGCTGCATAGCTGAAAATGGTGGGTTAGATTGAGAGCAAGCACTAGCAAGTTATATGCCTGGGCCCTAGGTCAATTAGAGTAAAAATAATATAAGCGTTTGTATTTCTGTGGGACTGTGGGTCCAAACCTTGAGGCTAGGCCGTCTAGTCTGGGCCAGAAATAATTTTCTAAACACTCACATAAAATAGAATGAATACATGTAATTGAAACTTAAAAATGTAACTACAAACTATATACAGGGTAAAATAGATTTATGATTGTTTATTATCCATAGCATGAGGAAGATCAAGGAACATAATCGATTTTAGGTAGGCCAGATTAAATCTTAATTTGAAATCAGTAATGAGCCAAGTGCAGTGAACATTTCCAACACATCACTACTCATTGTGAACAGCAGTCTTTTGCTACTTCCTGAGAGTAGTTGAGAATTGTTTGGCCATCGTCTTGTTGCTGAGATTTCCCAGTCAGTGTTTGTATTAAGTAGGCAGAAGCACTAATTGTGCTCATAATGAAATGCTGAGCCCAAAAATTTGTAGCCTATTTTATTAGATTATTCTTCATCTGCATTGCTCCCTCTATATACACATATATGTGTGTGAGTCTCTCTTGTTTAATCTACTGCAAGAAAACATTTCTGTTCACTTAATGGATTTCAGACCTTTTTTAAAAAATTCAGAACCATCTGATATTTATCTTGATTTGGATGTCATTCAGAGTGTTTGCAATGAAAGAGATTTTCTATATGCCTCTCTAATACCCACTATCCGTCACTGCCACTCGGCTGGGTGCCCTTGGTTTTGTCTTTCTTTTGATGAAATGTTTCATGAAAATAATATGAGATGCATAAATGTGCATTTTAAAAAATTAATTCAGACTATTAGGTAGGGCTGTTAGCTGGACATAGCAGGTTGATGCGCCTAAATAGAAGTAATAGCCTGGTGTCATTTTAAACATGATTTTTATGAAATGATTAAAAAAGCAATACAGGTGGTAATTAAAGAAGCCCATTTGTGATCTACATATTCATGTGAAACAAAACTCCAGAATCAAACTACTATCCAGATGGGGTCTTCAAAGCCTGGCTTTGCTTTAGTGCATCTAGAGCACTCACATATTCATGAAAACTTTAAAAATTGTTTTTAAACTAATTGCCAAAGAGATGGAGAGTACAAAGGGAAATTTGCTTTTTTTTTGTTGGTGTTGCCTGAAGTGACATCTTCTTGATAAGTACAGTGTGCATCTTACCTGGCTGCCAGTGTTTGTTTTTTCTCTTTACATTGTTCCAGACTAATAAAATGCTAAATTTTCCTGATCATAAACAAAGAGAAAGGTAGTTATCTCATATTCTTTCACATGACTACTCTCTCCTTCACTTTTTGATGCTTACATCATGCTTTCATGAGAAGGTGAACCTGTTTATTCCATTAATGTCAGTCATTTTAGCATACATAGATGCTAGCTATATCAGGAAAATGGACTGTGAAGAATTTTCTTCTGCTTAATAGATATGCTTTACTTAATATAAATACTGTACTATATTGACATTAACCAAAACACCAAATAGTGGTTCCATTAGTGTGTTTACTTATTATGTTTTATTAGCCAGATAATAATTTTAAAAGAATTATTTATTATTATTATTGTGCACAGGAGTGTTTGTGTGCACGGGTATATTTATAATGGGTTTGTGGATGAGAACTCATAACTACTGTCATTTGATATTTGACAAAGAATCAGAAACACACACATTGGAGAAAAGGTAGCATCATCCACAAATGGTAGCATGCAAAGTGGATGTCCACATGTTGAAGAATGAACAAAGACCCATATTTATCACCCACCCTGCACAAAAATTATCTGCAAGTGATTCCAAGAACTCAATTTTAAATTTGAAATGCTATAACTAATTTAGGCAGTACTTCACAAAATATAGATGTAGAAAAAGACTTTCTAAATAGGACACCATTCACCCAGGAATTAAGAGTAACAATAAACTGCTGGAACCTCATAAAACTAAAAAGCTTTTGCTAGGTGTGTGACATGTGCTTTTTCTTGCTGAATCATCTTGATTACCCTAGACGATAAAATTAAAAACACTGACTGTGATTCTAATCTAAAGAATATACAAATTTGTGGGAAACATTGGCAACAGAGGGAAATAACATTAGAAATACATAGACATCTAATGTCTGAACATGGAAATTTTGGCAAGCAGTGGTGGTGCCTCCCATTAGTCCCAGTACTCAGGGAGAGGGGGCAGAGGTAGGTGGTTCTATGTGAGTTTAAGAGTAGCCTGGCCTGAGGCCAAGACAGCCAGGGCTGCACAGAGAAAAATGTGTCTAGGAAAAATGGAAAATTATACTGGACAAATACCACAAGAGAAAAAAACATGGATGGATGAAAAGGGAGATCCAGAAGTTAATAAGCCTAAAGATTCATGGAGTCATTTTGAAACTTGCCTGGGTGCTCATAAACCAGTGAAAACAAAGCATCACAATCTTTTAAAGTCTATTGTAGTTAGCTAGACTCAAAATGATGACACTAGGGAAACAATGGTAATTTTAGGGGCTAAGTGTTCCTTCTCTGATAGATATCGAAGCCCACAGCCAGATATTATGGAGAGAGAGAGTCTAAATTGGAGATCTCCATGAAATCTCTCCCCTCATACCTAAGGGAATCCCACAGGAGAGGAAGCTGGAAGATTTTAAGAGCCAGAGGGGATGGAGGACACCAGAACTCTTCTAAAAAGATTTGTAAGAGCCCAGAGACTGAAGCAGCAAGCACAGGGCCTAATCGGGTTTATGTTAGATCCTTTGTACAAATACAGCAATTAGCTTAATATTTTTATGGGACTCATAACTATTAGAACCAATGGTACCTGACTGTTGTGCCTGCTCTAGGGACTTTTTTTCTTCTGTTGGGTTGCCATGTCAAACTTTGATATGATAGTTTTCGCAAAACTTCATGAAGCAAAGCTTCATCTTTTACTTTGTCATGTTTGGTTGATACCTTTTAGAAGCAACTAAGAGAGAAAGAAAGGGAATGGATCTGGAGGAAGGAAGGTGGGGAGGCATGTGAGGATAGAGGGAGGGGAATTGTAATCAGAGTATACTATAGGAGAAAAAAATCTGTTTATCATTTTACTAAAAGTAAAATTAATGTAAAAATTTCCTTCCTGTTTATGTGACAAACTGAGATGATCAGAGAGAATTCTCAGCAAAGCATATGACAAAAAATATCAGGAAAAAGGAACAAAGGCGCTCAGGACAGCAAAAAGGTGATAATTTGTTCAGTGTGGGCACTGGTTCAAGAGGAGTCATTGATATCAGTGTTTACTCTTCAACATGTTTAAATTAAAAAGTGATGACATGCATTTACAAAAATGTGCTTCCCACTTTCAGCACACACTCCTCTCTTTTTGTCAGGACTTATTGGTCTCCTTTTGCTTGGTCAAAACTTTTCCAACTTCATGATTCTTCCTTTGTATTAAAAACAAAAACCCCACCCAAACAAATAAACAACAACAAAATACACCCACCCACAGAGAGAGAGAGAGAGAGAGAGAGAGAGAGAGAGAGAGAGAGAGAGAGAGAGAGAGAGAGAGAGAACCACTCAAGGAGGCCTTTGATTTTGTATTTTTCCAGACCATGCTCAGGAGCCTTGACTTTGAAACTCAATCAATTTATCAAGATGTTTGCTAAACAATGGCATCTACTCCAGAGAGAGGATGTGCTTAGTGTTCAGAGCATAAATGACTTCAGTCAATTCTATTTTTCCCATTTCTGTTGCAAATACACAACTATGACATGTCACAGGGGATTTTTGCTATTCTCTCTTCATGCTTCCTGAGAGCACCAAAGAAGACAGAGCTCTATTGCTTAACTAGGTCGTTCTCCATTTATGTTCAACTATAGATAGCTTCTTAGGATCGAGTTGTGACTGACACCTGTTAGGAGTTGGTGCCTTTTAATACCTATTAGCAGCACAAACTAAGAGCAGAAAAATAGAGTGATCAGATAGTTTTAGTGAAATGAAAATTAGTGAAACTGCAAATTTAAAGCCATTTGAATACAATTTTAAAAATTGTGTAACTAAACTGTAGAATTATAAATTAGCATTGTCTTTTACATTCCAAATGACATATAAATTTGACATATACCTATTATACATATGTCAAAGTAGTTACAATTTTATGTAACTCAGCATAATTATTATAAACAAACATTAACTAGTGGTCAGTTATGCAGTCAACTTACTTTCTAATTTGTATGTAGTCAACCAATTTGATAATTGGTGAGGAACAGGGTGTTGTGAGTGGTTGCTTGCCACTTGTGGCCACTGTGGTCTCTTCGCCCTGGCTGCTGCCAAGAGCCATGTCTGGGTCTGTGATCCTAACTTAGTCGGATGTATTGACATCCATAGCTTGTGTTGTCTTCAAAGGCCACATGGATGCTCAGGGTTTGGGCAGACACCTGTGGTCATGCTGGTATCTGAGAGATGATCTGAGTGTCCTGTGCTGCCACCTGGTACCATTGTGACATTTGGGCCTGAGCTGCAGATGAGGGCCTTGTGTAGGTAGGTTCATGGCCCTATTGCAGCCAGGGTCTGTGTTGATATTATTCCTGTTACCACCAAAGGGAAGGCCATGTGGATGCTTGGCATCTGAGGCCTTGTTGGTGTTTAAGAGCTATGCTACAGCTCTGCCATACTGATCTGAGTGGCCTGTGTCCAGGACCACGGTGATATTCAGCACTGGGTTGCTGAGTGCCATGTTCCTGCTGCAGCTGGGGACTGTGTTGATCTCCATTGCCCATGTCACTACATGGCTCTGGAAGAGATGTCCAGTCCTTCATTGGCCAATGGCACAGAAGAGCGGGCCCCACACTTCATTATGGGTGCATAAGAGCTGACCTTGCCCCTTGCATGAATGGTACAGTCCCAGTGTCCCAGAATGACCAAATCAGCTACTACCCTGCCCATATCCAGGGCTTTGAACTAGCCCATGCTAACATCTACTGCTCTATGACTCCAGCTAATGCACAGAGAGACTGGTTCTGTGGAACCATAGCTGCAGGATTTTCAGTGAGGGTCCAGTATTGATGGTGTACTAGAAGTCAGAGGGAACCAGACCAACAGCTCAAAGCAATGAATATTTACAAATAAAGCTGGGTGGACAAAAGGGTATACTGCGTGACACACTGCAGCTCCCAATGTCACTAGGACAAATGAAGGACACTGGAGAGGCAGAAAAGACAGAGAAGTAAAGGGTTTTTGGTTTGTTTTATTTTTAATTAATATTTTAAAAATTTCCATAGGGGGATATTATGAGGGTGAGGGGCAGATACAGAGGGGACTGGGATGGTGAAAATCTGAGGGGAATTCATGGAGGAGAAAGAACGTGATAAAAGTTTATTGTCTGAAATGTACCTTTTTTATTTTTACTTTTTATTTTTCTTTGTGGTTGTCACATCATGCATCCCAAACCCATTTGTCTCTCATCTTGCAAATGTCCTCTGCCCTTACAACCCCCTGTAATAAAATAAAATAAAATTTAAAATAAAAAATAATCTCATCATAGAAGCTGTAGTGTGAAAAAAAAAGAAGCTGTAGTGTCCCACGTGAGCCACTCAGTGTACCCTTCAGTCTATACATCCTCATTTGCAAGTGTTCATTCATTGCAATGGTTCACTGGCCTAATTTGAGGCCTCCAGGTTCTGTAGCACTGTGAATACTGGCCCCTCACTGAACTCCTCTTGGGTATCTATCCTATTGTTGTCCTGTGTCATGGAGTTCCTGTAGCTTTGGATTGTCAGGTCCTCCATCTATCTATCTATCTATCTATCTATCTATCTATCTATCTATCTATCATCTATCTATCTATCCTCATCACAATCTATCTATAAATAGAATTATTTATCTATCATCTACCTTTAACTATTATCTATGAGCTAGAACTGTATCTACGTAATTACCTGTTGTCAACCTACATATCATCTCTATATTTCTCTCTCATCTATCTATCCATCTATCATCTATCTATTATCTATCATATATATGTATGTATGTATGTATCCATCCATCTATCCATCCATTTATCTATCTATCTATCTATCTATCTATCTATCTATCTATCTATCTATCCATCTATCCTAGTACTGAGGATTGAATTTAGAACCTCATTTATGCTAGTCAAGTACTCTTCCTCAGAGTTAGATCTTTATTTTGTGTAACTGCTTTCCTTAAATGCTCCAAGAAAGAGTTGTATAAAGTAAAACTGGGCTTCCATGACTTTTCAAGTGCTGCCTTAACTTAATCCTCTAGATATTTCTATCTTCAAGTTAGTATTTTAAAGATACTTGTTTTGGAAGAATAGTAAAAGTAAGGGTCAAAGTCACTCTTTCTTATTTGGTTTTACTGGTTTTGGAACTCTCTTATGGAAGCACTTGTAAAAAAAGGGTTTAAAGTTGATTTCTACAGCACCTAGCTAATAAAGTGAAGTGAAATAACAGCAGAATTGTAATTTTTCTTTAGTGGATCATCTTAGTTTATTTTTATGAGTTATTATTTTAAGTGAATATATTTATAGATGATAGACCATAATTTCACACACACACACACACACACACACACACACAGGAGCATAATAGATAAATCAAGGAAATTAGCTTGTCTACCCAAGAACCACCTAGGAAATATACCTTTCAGCATGTCTGAGAAGGTATTTGCAAATAAATTTAGCTGAAGGTAAAAGACCTGCCTTTAATGTATATAGCTCCATTCTATGGTTGGAGTCTTGGTCTGAATAAAAAGGACAAAAAATGAGAAAACAAATAGAGAATGTGTTCATCTATGCTTCTTAATTGTGGATATCATGTGACCAGCTGTCTCACACGCTTGCAGTCATGACTTCCAAGGCACTGTAGACTAGAAGACCCTTAAAATGGGAGTCAAAGAAACCTTCCTTTCTTTAAATAGCTTTTTTTCTAGTATTTTTTTAATAGAAAAGTACCATGCCATCTCTTTAAAAATTTGCATCTTTAAATATTTTTATAAGAATGACTTTTAGTAAAAACATTTTTTTCCCAGTAAAACCCAGCTCCAGACTCTTGACCATCTGTTTAGAATCATGAGATGTTTTGCAGCTGTACTGGTCAAGTGAGTTTATGTTGTCTTTCATTTAATTTCCTAATGTGCCTTTGCATTCTAAATATATTCAGGTGACTGGAGAAATTATAGGTGGATAAAATAAAGCCTAATGGTCAAGGAAATAAAAGTCCAAAACACCCAGAAAATCAAATTTAAGACAAAAACAGACAAAAACAAGAGAATATTTTTAGTTTCAAATTTTTCATTATTATTAGCTTTCTGTCAGTTTTCTTTAACCTGAACAATAATTGTTCCTTTCCTTTAAAAAGGTTTATTATTATTTTCCAAAAATTGCATTTAAGTAACAATAATTGACAACAAAAAAGAGGTTATTAATTTGAAAGAGAATGGGGAAGAATATACAGGAGTGTTTTGAGGAAAGAAAGGGAAGAAGAAAAAGATGTCATTATATTACAATCTTAAAAATAAAAGAAGTAATCAAAAATAAAAATTATGTGTATGTTTGTGTGTCTGTGTGTCTGCATGTGAGTTCGGAGCTTGTGGAGGCCATGGGAGGGTGCTAATCCTTTGGAATTTACAAACACCTCTGAATTTACAGACAGTTGTCAATGAAAATAGGTGCTAGGAACATAACTAGGGTTCTCTGGAAGGGCAGAAAAGTGCTCTTTACTTTATACCTAGCTTTCCCGCTCCTAAATTATCTTAACTTTATTCATTTCCTAGCAGTAATTGGTCTGGAGTAGCGAGAACAGCTTTGCTAATTTGCTCTAGAGAGATTTTAAGGTTTTGAGATGTTGCTATCTTAAAAATATTCAGCACAGACAAACAAAACCACTAATTTGGTTGAGCACTGCCTTTTGTCTGATTCTCAGATCTTTAGTAAAAAATCTGGTGGTTGGGTGTGGTGGCACACAGCTTTGTATTCCAGCACTTGGGTGAATTCCAGTCTAGTCAGAGCTACATAGTGAGACCCTGTCTCCAACCAACCAACGAACAAGCCAAACCAACCAAACCAATCCCTTCTTCCCAAAACACCCAGACCAAATCAAACCAAACCAAACCAAAAACCAAAAACCAAAGCAATATCTATAGATTCCAAATGCAATAAGAGAAAATGCCTGGAAAAATAGAAGTATGGAGTGAATAAAGTTGTTCAAAGTGGGGAATATGGAGGTGTATTTAAAATGGTTGGGCATAGGTGTGTACTCTTAATAAGAGTATTCTAAAGAGTCCTTCCTCTTCTCTGTCCAGAGGTGAGTCAGACTAGTTTCAGCTCTCAGCCTTGAGAAGGTCATTCATCATCCTGATAAGCAGGACAATCTAGTTGAATAAGAAAACACTAGCAGATGTCTACATGAGTTGACACAGATCTTAAAATTGCCACAGTTAGGATAATTCCGAGAGTGATTATAAACAGGTCTCAAATAAATAAAAACAATCAAAAATCTCTACTGTTCTCAAATTCTCATGTGTAGTATCTACTCACTGGATTTAAAATTGAAAGGCGTTATGCATTAAATTACCTTACAGGTTTAGTCGGTTTTTAATGAAGGGGTCCCAGGCCTAGTTCCATTTTTCTTTTTCTTTTAATTTTTATTAGTGTATATTCATTACACAAAAATGTGTGGCATTGGGATTTTCATAGATATATACCATGAGCTATAATCATATTTACTCCCAATTGCTCTCTATTCTTTGCTCCGAACAACTGTTTTTTTCTTCTTGAATAGCTCCTTTTCTACTTCCTTGTCAGACATATAGAATATATACTCCGCATCTGAGACAGAACAGAGTATTGTCTTAATCTGGCTTATTTCACTTAACATCATGATTTCCAGTTCCATTCATTTCCCTGAAAATGCCATCATCTCATTCTTTTTTCCTGCAGGAACAGAACTGCATTGGGCATATATGCTGGCAAGGTTGATGTTCATCAGTAATGGTTGAAGACCTACCTGCCATGGGGTCTGCCAGCAGAGACCAACTATGCTATTTAATAAATTAAAAGACAAATTTTAAGTTATGATTCTTTTCACACAGAGGTTCAATAGCTACATGATTAGATAATATGTTAAGTGGAAAATTGAATCTTGAGATCTAGGATTTTGGAGTAGGAACCCCTTTTAAAATTAATAAAGAGATCCCTGTATATGACAAGTGTACAGAAAACATTGAACACCACCTATAAGGCTAATTATTATTAAATTTAATACTTCATTGCTCAAAAAACATTTTGCTGAAGTAAAATATTCATTGACAGAGAATAGCCATCATTTTGTTCTTTGTGTTTCTTTATCTCTTTTTTTCACCTCCTCCCTTCCCCTGTTTCTTCCTTTTCTGTCTTCTTTGTTTTTTTTTCTCCCAAAGGAAAAGAAGTGACACCATTTTCCCAATAGTTTCTTAGATCCTGAGAGCAGATTAGGTGTGTGTGTATGTGTATGTGTGGTGTAGACTGTGTTTGCATGTGTGTGAGGTGTGTGTATAGTGTGTGGTGTATGTTTGTGGTCTGTGTGTGCAGCTCTACAGATGTTTTCTTGCCCCAAATCAGCTAAGACTGTAATAGGCCCACGATATCATGTCCATTTATATTGAAATTGATTTACTTTATAAGTGTTATTTTATCCATTATTTATTCTTATTATTTTTTCTTTTTTTTCTTTATTATTATTATGAATAAAGAAGTCATATTCTCTAACCTTATGTATCTTTATTCAAAGTCCCTCCCCCCCCCACCACATCAGGTCATTCTCTCTTCTCCACTTCTCCCCATCACCCCCATGGGTGGGTGGTCCCAAGGTCCCAAGGTCCCAATATTGCTTAGTTCAGCCTCCACTCCTGGCAAATCCAGTTTTCTCCCCCTAACATCAAGGCTGAGTCAGGTGTTCCTCTAGGGGGAATGGGATCCAAGGAGTCAGTCCAAGGTGTTTCCAATCCCAAGCTGTTATTATTTTTTCTAAAACACTTAATAAAGGGCCAGGGAGAAGGCTAAACAGGTAAAGGCTCTTACTGCCAAGCCTGATGACCCAAGTTCAATTCCTGGGATTCACAAGGTGGAGGAGAGAACTGACTCCCATAAGTTGCTTTCTGCTTTCCATATACATTGTGGCATACATCCACCCATGTACAAAATAATTAAATAAATGAAACCAAATACCTAAAATAATTTTGTGACAATTTTGTCCTGATTATGATTACATGATGACCTCTTTTTTGGCTTTGTTTTGCTTGAATTTTACAGTGATAGAATGAAAAGTAATAAGAAAGTTGTAGAACATTAAATATCATCACTCCTGTAGTCTTAGAGTCATTTACCAAAACACACTTTTTGGAGTGTAAGATTACTATAAAACTTTCTAAATGAATTCCTCTAGAACATAAACAATCTTTTTGTCCTGCATACCTAAGAAACCCAAATATGTAATTAGTCATATCCATGTAGTTTCAAAATGGGAACATTTCAAATTGAATAGAAGGTGTTTTCATGAATAATGGGTGTGTACAATTTTGGTTTCTTTCAGCATAAAACCAACCAAGGAGAAGCAGTCCTAGGGTGTACCTCGGCATTTACACTAGTTAACTCCTTGAATACCAGTGCCTTCTTGGCTTTGAGTCAAGTTTAAGATAAGAAAGGAAATAGGTTTTTCAGTAATTATTCAAGAAATCAGTCATGTGGGGTTTGGTATTGTTTGGAACTGAGTTATTTAGAGATCAATTGTCTACATTATTTCTTTGCATATTGTCTTCATTGTCTTGAAATGTTCTTAGAGTCTCAAAGGCTACAATGTTGTGAAAGTGATTGACAAGGTACTTAAGCTTTTAGACAGGTATTTATTTTCATATGTTTTGAACAGGTTGACACAATTCACAATTTAAAAATTTACTAAGGTGAAATGGGGAGATGGCTCAGTGATTAAGAGCACTGGCCACTCTTTCAGAGGACCCATGTTCAATTCCCAGCACTCACATGGTATCTTACAATTGTCTGAAACAGTAATTACAGGGGAACAGACACCTTCACATAAATATATATACAGACAAAACAGCAATGCACATAAAATAAAATAAATACATTATAAAAAATTTACTAAGGCTACAGCAAAACCAAATTGCTGCCTAACTTCATGAGTTTTTTATTGCTATAACAAAGACCTGAGGCAATATGTTTATAAAGAGAAACATTATATATTAGCTCACAGTATTTGAAGCTTTGGTCCATGGTCACAGGTCCTTTTGTTTGCTGGACTTGAAGAGGCAGTGAGTCATGGTGGAAGCAAATGGGTACAGTGAATGTCTTATGCATGAAAAATGAAGAGGCGTGTAGGCCCTATAAGGACAATTCATTTTAGGCCCAAAGCTTCCTCTTGGGTCACACCTCTTAAAAGTTCTGCTGTCTTCCTGTCATGCCAATGAGCCTGTTGTTGACCAAAATAAGTTATATTAAACACCAGTGTTTGCAGTAGGAAAATGTTTCTGGAAAATTGCGTAGGTGAGGTAAAAATTTTAAAAGAAAAATAATGATGATATTATAATGGCTTGAGAAATAGTGGAATGTATAAAAAAAGGCTCCATTCACATTCTTTGTAGAAAGTCTCTGTATGCTATATATGCATGTGGAAGTACAGATTTGGTTTTGCTTGCTGTTACAGAGTGACAGTCAAGGTCACTAGAAGGAATTTTTCTTTCCTCATGCCATCCTACTTATAACAATTTCATCTCACCCAAACTTCACATAGTAAGATGTTGTGTTGTGGTTATGATTTATGAATATGATTTGAGTGCTCCACCATTGGAGTGAAAAATAGGTGAATTTGTGACTCAGTCCCCAAAATTTGTGACTTAGAGAAGAATAATTCATTTGTTGGTAGTGCCTCTTCTGTTTAGAATCTTGAATTGCAAATGTTGAAATAATTTGTGTTGAAATAATCCTCATGCTATGATTATGCTTCCAGCCATTGCTAGTTGTCCTGATACCCACAAACTGCTGAGTTCTCAGGTGCTTGGCTGTTACTCTGTTCCTTTGTGTCTTCGATCTTTTTTTATTAGTGCTGTCTTGGGGGCACTGCTAGGAGTTTTTTTTTTTTTTTTTTTTTTTATGTTCCCAAGAGCTGATGAAGCTTGCTTCTTCTCTTTCGGAAAACTCCTTGAGTTAGATGTAGAGGCAGACATATGACTAGCAGCATACCAGCTGGAGTGTGCAATATGCATCTTCTTCTTGCACACAACTTGGTGTTTAGTTGGTCTTTCTAAATGAAACCATAACATATATCTGATTTCCCTGACCACACCGATGCACAGTGAATACCGGGGTAAAGACTGAGAAACACTTGAAGCAACAACAGCAAAGAAGGAAAAGGAGAAAAGGTTTCGATAGAATGTTTTGTTTTTGTGGTTCTGTCAATTTCTCAGTGATGATACAAAATTAAATAAAATGCTTGTGTATGTCTTATTTGAAATAAACAAAATGTAAAAGAGCTGAAAAAAGCAAGGAATGAAAGTGATGAGATGCTATGTTGCTCTTCTGAATGTTAAGAGAATTTGCTCAAAGAAAGATGGCCTGCTCTGGGAACAGTACTGGCTCAATAACTATTCATGGAAATGCAATGGCCTATTTGGTAAGAATGTTTTTCAACACTCCTCAGAATCTTTAAGTTTTCATTGACAGCAGAATTACACAGAGGAATCCATAACAGTTCAGCTTCAGTTGTGATTTGTGCAGTAGGTCAGTTTCTGCCCCCAGCCCCCATGTCTATCTAATTGCAAGTAATGTTGAGAGAAGTGAGATGTTCATAGAGGAGATAAGATTTTCAACCAATGAAATGTTTTTCTCATTTTTCCACTTGGGATAGTAGTTGATGCAAAAAAAGCAAATACCAAAATCAGAATGAAAACAAAAATAAACAAAAGCAAAAGTTAAAAAGAATTAGATTAAAAAGGATTAGAGGAACATCTATCTATTCAATGCCAATTTTAAAGAGAGCTTATTCAAACTGTGGTTAAAAGTATGGGTAGTGCATCCTTTTCAGGACACTGTGTTTAGTGACTATGGAACTACAGAGGTCAGCAAGGATTGCATTGCTAAGCCTGGACCATCTCCCACTCAAGACAGTAGACTAAGAGCTTTGGGTAAATGACACTAGATCAGTGCTGCCCTGCTCTCCACTTTATAAACTGTCATGGAGCTGCCGGTCCTGGAGAGTCTTCCTGCTCTCCAGGCTTCCTTTACATGTGTTCTCTCACAGACAAAATGCTTTATTTTACAATTTTAAGTGTGCAGGCTGATGTTATATTGCCCATGGTTAAAAAAAAGTGTGAAATTTTTATGTAGGCGATTTGCTCATTTAGTTTCATAATTAGCCATAATTAAATGTACTTTGTCTGGGTTATAATTAATATTTTATGACATAGAATAAAGAGAGTTTAAATATCTAATTTATAAGATGGATTCAATATTTGAATCCATTTGGAAAGCAGAGGCCTTACTTAATTGTTTGTGCATAACTATTTCTTTCTAATTTAAGAAATTATATTAAACGATGTAAGACTCGCCCAGACTAATAGCAATTTATCTGGAGGAAGTTGTGGCAATTGGTTATAAATACATATTTAACTAACATGATAATCACACAAATTACTGTGTTGCTAAGATATTTTTTTAAATCATCATCAAACTAATAAGATAGTATTTAAAATTTTTAAAATTTTTTGTTGCAGTTTTGAGAATAAGCTTTTGCTGGCAATCATGACCAAAGGCTTTTTGTTTTTGTTTTTAAAACTAGCCTTGTCTAGATTCAATGAGCAAAGTCACAGTAATTTTGTTTGGGAACTGTGTATGTCTGTGTGTGTGTCTGTCTGTGTGTGTGTGTTGTGGGAACCAATTCCTATTAGCTGCTTTATGAATAGTATGTCATTCTAGGAATTAGAGCTAGTAGTAAAAACACCAACAAAGCATAGTGTACCAAGAGAGGAAGAAATCGATTTCCTGCTTATGAATGTGTTTCACAACATGAAATTATTCAATAGTTAAGAGAGATGGTTTCTTATTTATATCCCTGGACTAAGTAGGCTCATAGTCATTGTGTAGGGTCACCTCTGACCTTGAAACTATCACCTCTTCTTGCCAGAACTGCATAAGCCTTATATGCTAGGCACATTTGAAAATATAAATAGAAGGTTGCCATCAGACCATTTTTCCTCTGAGCTAAGGGATCCCCTCAATGGATTTATTAAATGAATGGAAGCATTCAGCGAGCAAGCTGCTTCTAATGGATTATTCATTCTAACTGAAAACATCTGTAAGCAATGACACAGCTTTGAGTTTGTGACCAACACTTGCTTAGGGTCACGAAGCCATCATTTAATGAAATAGTTAGTTCAGGCTCAATACACTAGAGATTCTCTGTAAGCACTTTATTAGGCAAAGGACTCAAAAGATTTTTAGTCATTCCCTTTAACAGAGAATCCTAAAACAAATACAATAGGCATATTTACTTCTTTCTATCTGAAAGACAATACTCAAGAACCAACTTCTTTAAAGCCATGTGAGTTCTATTTCAGCCTTGAATCAGAGAGGCTTTCAGCTCAGCAGAAGTGGACTAAGGCCTGGGATGTGCGGTGTCCATAGCAAAGCCCTGCAGGAACCATAAGGTTAAAGTAACTTCACAGGGCATGGGGTTGGAAACTAATGGGTGAACAAATGACTCTCTGAAAACAGTTATAGGGTTTTGGAAGAAGAATAGAACCCAGCTGGCCTCTGCTTTATGAAGGCCAGACAAGACGGAATGGAGTGAGGGAGTAGGGTTAAAGTAAGAATTGACAAAGGGAGTCGTTAAGCACTGGTGCTCTTATGAAAGAGTTGCTGTCCTTGGCTTCTCATGCACCCATACATATTCAGCTGTTCAACTCAGTGGACAGAGACTGGGCTGTCAGGCCTTCAGGCTCTTCACAGTTTTACAGAGGATTGAAAGCTGATTGAATTGGGCTGTAGCACTTCATGAACAAGAAATCTTGATAAATGATTCTGTTCCTCCAGGCAAGTTCTAAGAGTCCTTTCAACACCACCAAGATATGCATAGTTTCACTGGAGAGTCTGAATCTGACTTTTGCCTGCTGGGAGCCAAGCACTTTCCAGTTATGTATGGACATCTGGTGTCTGTAGTTAGGTGCGTCTGCTCATTTTCTGATTTTCTTTTAAAGCATTCATTGAATGGGTATGCAAGGAATTTGGCCAGTTCCAGTGAGAAAAAAGGAGTTACAAAGTTACTTGCTAACATGTCCATGAAAAAAATATATTTTAATACATTTTTTTGTGTTACAGCTTAAAATTTATATTCTGCTTTGTGAACAGAGTTTTAAGAAATTTCTTATTCTATCAGTGATGTCAAAAAAAGATTTTTAGTTGATAGATTGAACTTTCTCTCTAGAACTTGAGCTGTTTTCAGCTATCTACTACAATGGATTATCAGTCCTTAGAATAGAACTTTAACAGGAACTAAACCAAGAGGTAGAGACATTTTTAATGTTATTAGCACATAGATTGACATTTTCAAATTCTATGACATGTATATTTGACTGTCTTCTTTGTTTTAGTGCTGAGGATCTAATTGAAGGTCTTCCTGTTCAAGGTGGGGGCTCTGCCACTTAGCATCATGTCCCCCACCCCCAGGTAATAGAATTTTATGTTATTTTTATCTTTGTGTATGTGTGTATTTGTATGTGTGGGTGTTAGGTGATCATAAAGGGCCTGGAGAGTGTCCATTCCCATTCCTTGGAGCTAGAGTTACTGGTGGATGTGAGTCTTTTGATGAGGGTTCTTGGAACTGATCACAGGTCCTTGGTAGGATCGGTGAGCATTCTTAACTGCCTTTCCTTTAGCCCTTGGCTGCCCGTTTTTGTTTTATGCCTCCCTGGCATTGACAATTAATGGAGCTTTACAGTTTGAAAACAATATTAAGTACTTTGTATATTGAACAAAATGGTCTAAATTATTTATAGGTAAATGTGTTACTATGAGCATACACAAAGGCTTCTGGAACTTTCCAGTAAAGGATATCCTTTTAAAATTCTTTCTATGTCACTCATACATCTCATCTCACTAGAACAACAAATACACACTAGATATTTAGTAATTTGTCTCTCTGCCAGACTATGGCTTCTGCTAAGTACTTGATGATGGGATTTCTGTTGTGTTTGGCTCTGGATTCTCCTGCTTCATTTACTGTACCAGCTTTTGTATGTTCTACTAGGATTTAGTTTCCTTCACTTCCATCACTTAAATGATTAACATCATATGTTAATTTGATTGGGTCAGCAGGTACCCAGGTGTTTGGCAAGGTATTTTGACATAAGAAATAATGTTAAATTTGATACTACAAAGGAAGCAGGCAAAACTCAGCACATACTAGTCAAATCATTAGACTTGGGAGAGCTATAGAATAAAGTAGGTTGCTACTACTATGATTGGCCTGTTATCTGTTAGGTAAACAACACCAGTGACCTTAGTAGGCTTCCTGCTTAAGGATTTACCTTGAAGATTTGGGAAATTTGTCATATTCTCTCTCTTTTATACCCTAGATTTTACAGAACCTCTTTCGCTGCTAATCAGTCCTGACTTAACTCCCGACCATAAGCTGACTGATCTTCTGTAAGTCTAATAGTTATACTTCCCAATGTAAAATTCTCTAGAGAGCTTCCCTTGCACAGGACTGTAAAGCCTCCTTCACGTTGTCCTTTCACATTTGATTCTTGTTTTCTTTCCCAGTTCTTTTTTCTTTTTATACGTGTCTCATATTTGCTGCACTGTTGTTTGCTTTTCCTGGAGCTCTCTGCTTTATCATGGGCATGTCCTGGCCACCTCGAATGGGCTTCTTTGCCATCCTTAAGTCTTTCCTAGGTGCTCATTCTTTTTCAACTGTAATTCTTAGAGTAGATACAATGTCTTCTAGGAATTTCTTCAGGTCTTTCAAATAAAATTAATGTTCCTTAGCTTCCTTTCTCATAGTACCATTGCTGTGGACCTTAATTGCCTCTTCCTTATTTGACTTTCCTATGAAGGTCCCTGAAGGCAAGGATGTATCTCTTCACTTGTGGACAAAGCTTCTATTATGTGCCTGCACACTCAAGGATCTTAATAAACATACAATAAATATGTAAATGAAAATAATTGATATTTTTTTTCTATTTTTCTTGATGAACTTAACTCTTTTAGCAGTTATCTTGTGGATACTGCTCATTATATTAGACACATTTGATTCAGAAGTCTTCCCTGCTTCATTCTGTAGAGAGAGTTCATGCATACTTCCCTTACCTGTGACTACTTTTTGAGAATCATGATTTGCATCAGTGGTTCGCAGCTGGGGCCAAGTTTGCCTCTCAAAGGACCTTATGAAATGTGGAGATGCTTCTTTTGCTACAGATGCAGGGTGCAGGTGGGGGTACTGAGTCTTTGTAGTATTTAGAACCTAAGGATGTTTCTACTGCACAGGCAGGTATCACAATAATTCAAAATGCTGTGGGGGTGATGTTGGGAAAATTCTCTCTCTATATATTCATACATGATTTACAGAATTGTTCTAGGTGGTTGTCATATTGTAGCCTCTTGAGACCAGTGGTTTTTTACAGGTTCTTGCATATTATTTGGCCATAATAGAAAAAAAAAAACAAAAAAAAATAAAAAGGTGAATCAAGCAACCAAATGCTATGCTGTATTATCACACAGGAGCTGTTTGGTACTGTATCTTAACTCATTAACATTTAAAAATTGTTATGCGGCAGAAAAATAATTATGTCCTTTAACTGTTGAAACAGAATCCATTTTTCCAAGCATACTTTTTTTAGGGGCATAGTGCTGAAACACCAACTGTTTTACAAGTACAGTAATCATATTGCTGCTGAGCTCATTGTGTTTTGTTAAGACACACTTTGTAGTGTGGAAAATACATTTTAAAGTAATTCTTCCGGACCTAGTTATGGAAAGAACTTTCTGTTTTCTTTTTTATTTAAAAGTTTTTTTTTTTTTTAACATACTAACCCCTGTTCCCCCTCTCTTCCCTCTTCCCAGTCACCTCCCAGTTTCCTCCCACATCATTCCTCCATCTACTCCTCAGAGATGTAAGGACTCCCATGGGGAGTCAATGCACTCTGGCATATCAAGTTGAGTCAGGAACAAGCTCCTCCCCTCAGTATCAAGGCTGAGGGAATGGGCTCCTAAATGACAGTTGTGCATTAGGGATAAGTTCTGGTTCCACTCCTAGAGGCCCTACAAATTACCCAAGCCCCACAATTGTCATCCACATTCAGAGGGCCTAGTTCAGTCCTATGCAGGTTCCTCAGCTGTCACTACAAAGTCAGTGAACTCCTAATAGCTCAGGTCAGTAGTCTCTGAGGATTTCCTCATCATGATCTTGACCTCTTTGGTTATGAAATCTCTCCTCCTTCTCTTCCATTGGAGTAGGAGTTTAACCCAATGCTTAGCTGTGGATCTCTGCATGTGCTTCCATCAGTTGCTGGATGAAGGTTCTATAATGACAACTAGGGTGGTCATCAATTTGATTACAGGGCAAGACCAGTTCAAGCACCCTCTCTACTATTGCTTGGAGTCTTATCTGGGGTCATGTTTGTGGATTCTTGAGTATTTCCCTAGCACCAGGTAAGAACTTTATTTTTTGAAGTGAACTTATAGCTGCATAGTGACCCTCTCTGGAATATAAAAGTGTGGTACAGGTGGTCTCTGGGGAGTTCAGTATCCAAGTGTTTGGCATTTCTAAAGACTGAGCCTTCATGAAGAGATGAGACAATTACAGAAGCAAAATGAGGAAGGCAGAAAAATTAAGGAGTTCCAAAGACTTGAATCCCTTAAGAATAATGGTGAATTCTGTTTACAATGAATAGTTTGATTATGAGTTTCATTTTCTATCCTCATTATCTGATAAGATCCTAGTAGTTGACCTGGTGTCAAGGTCACCTTCTCTGGAGTTTTGAGGAAATTTTCAATCACTGTGTACATATGAGAGGTTGGTTTATGTATACAACTACATTTTTTTTTTCTGATGAGTAGTGTTCATAAGAATTGGTAAGATATTTAAAAAGACCAGCTTAGAAGAATAATTTGTCTTTTGAAGCAAACATATCCTACTGTGAATGGGGCTTTGAAATTTGTGTACCTTTAGAAGATGGAGAATATTTGGAAGGAAGCTGTGATAAAGTGGACTCTGTTGCACCTCCCCAGTTCATAGGCTTGGTGTGAGATGCCTATGACCTATAATGTGTTATGTCATTTTAATCTGTCTCTTTATGAGGGCCATGAAAACTCACAGTCGCTACATCAACAGGTAACTTCTACACTTCTGCTGTGCTTTGCTGAAGATATATTGTGATTTTGTTGTTTCACTGGTCTTTTCCAGGCTTGAAAATGACCTAGTGTAAATTAATATGTGCCATTTGTAGGTAGGATTAAGTATAGTTTTGGTAAATGCAAGAAAAATTTATAGAGAGGACTGTGCAGCTGCCTGAGTTCTGCCTACCTAACCTGGACTTGATTAGTCTATTGGCCTTGGCCTCTTTTTTATCATCTTGAATGGGTTACTCTGGCTTCTGTACAGCTTCCTGCTGGCAAGGGTACTGCTCTCTCTCCTCCTTTGTGTGTGTGAGAGACAGTGGGGGTGGGCAACAGTGGCTTTAGAAGTTTACTTTGGAAACATGCAAATTTGCTTTCTCCTATGATATAATTGAGCAATAGCCGGACACATACTAATCCTTGATTTTCCTTCCTTTAGAAGTTGCCAGTGGTGTCTGACTGTTCTGGTGTAGTTTCTAGGCTCATGTTCACTAGATTCCTCATTATGGGTGTGGAGCAAGGCACAGTGGACTGCTGTGTTATTAATATAATATTATCCTACCCCCGACATTTCTGTGTTCTTGAGAGAGGATTATGTGATTTAAGTTTGTATAGTCACAATTCAACAAGGGCTGCTAGACTCATAAAGAGGCAAACTCTTATCACCAGAATAATAAAAGGTGGTAAACTTATTTTTTTTTTAAAAAATATCTCAACTATGGAAATCCCCTAAACTAAGCAAATATATTTTGAAATGAATGTACTCCACTATGAGTTATATTCATTTTAGAATGGAGATACTTATTCAGTACTATACACAGGGATATATTTCTTTATATTAGTTCTTGATTATAAATCTTGGGTTTATAATATTTGATCTCTGAAGAAATTGGAAAATATAAATACTAAATGGTAGTGCTTATGTAGCGCTATATTCTCTTCAATAACTTATGCCGATGATTTTTTCTGAGGATATGAAAAAGTCAGGATCATCTTACTTAGTAGTCTAACATGAAAAGCAGAGTTAAGTGTGGGTCACTAGTACGAGAAATTGGATGCATTTTTCTTTCAATTTCAATATTATTTGAAGTCTTCTTTTGTTTATAAGAGGCACAGTTTTATGACTCATGAAAAGTATAAGAATATATTTGCACTTAGAAGTGACTTTTCCTTAGGCTATATGGAGCTCTAGAGAGCAGACAGTCCAACTTTGCAGGTGTGGGTGTGGGAACACTTAGGGACACAGGTGAACTCAGGTGAGTGCTGCCTCAGATGAACTAATAGTCCTAGAATTCCGCTGCATCCTGGTTGTTCTACTGGGCAGTGGACCAACTTGGTTAAACAAATACAAGGGGAACCACACCAAATTATAGACGTGAGTTAATGACGTGGTCTTGATGTTTAATTTACATCAATAAAAGTACATAAACCACATGAATATAAATCAAATTTTAGAAATGGTAGTACTACTTAAGTTGGGGTTTAAATTAACTTAAGAATTTAGCTCCTCTCCCCAATAATGGTGTTGTCAAGGTATACCTGTTTAAGGAAAGTGGTTTTGAAATAACCCACTGTCAGTGCTTTAATTTCAATAGTTTCAAAAGTGTTTAGTGAGTGTTTTCTATAAATGTATTAACTCCAGCCAAATTTGGTCATGTGTGGACACTGCTTTGCTCCCTCTAACAAAATTAATGGGGTAAAAAAATACACTATGAAAAATCTCAGTAAAGTAGCATGCTAAGTGTGTTGTTTGAGAGAACAGTCCTTCAGATGACAATGCAAGATATGTGACAAAGAAAGACTTATTGGCATGAAGAGGAAGGATTTCTATTTACATCTGAGAACTGTATGGGATTTCATTGGGAAGGGAAAGTGAGTTTCTAGGTTCAAAGTGGCTGAGTGCTTGGTGTGTGTGATCTACTTGGAAGACACTGCCCAAAGGAATCTAACAGTGTTGAAAACATTTTGCGTCTGCTCAAGTCAAAGTCGGTTGGACTCTTGACTGCAAAAAAACTTGAACAACAAGCCACAGAGTTAGTACCTTAGTCTCTATTTTATTCTAAGTTTTGTTTTCTGCCCTCTGAAGATCTTTCAGGCATCCCCTGCCTAGTTGAGTGGCTCCAATAACCTAGTGCATTTTGCCATCTTCTTGTGGATTAGAAGATTTGTTTAGAGAAAGCCTACAACTCACCAAGTTAAATGAACTTAGGACTCCATGTCAGTAAGAAACAATGAAATTATTTTTTTTTCCTAATCTGAAACAAGGTGATAACATATCTTTCCCAGGAACAAGCTAACTCACTACAGGCACACTGTTCTCCAGAAATCATTGTCTAAACACACCACTCCATTCATCCAGGCCTCTTATATGCACAGCTCAGTTCCCATGTTTGCTTTGTCCCACAGTTAACTGTGCATCACACCTGCCATCAATCACCACTCATATATGTGCCTCTTAATTGCCATTTAAAAGTCTTCAGAAAGTAACTTACATGTTTTACTTCTTTTTTTTTTTTTAAAAAAATACAGGTGAAAATACTCCTTTAGAAATGCAAAAGGATACATCCTATGAGTTCTATTTTTTCTTTTTTTAAAAAAGACTTGCTTCCTCATTTAAAATAGTAAGAAAAATTATGAATTGTTCTGATGTATAGTTTCATTTTTTTAGTCCTCAGAAATGGAAAATTAGTATTTCTAATAGCAGGGACCTCATGATCTCATTGAATAGTTGATTTTTTAAAGAAAGAGAGAAAAGAAGGGTCTAGTGGTGTGTGCCTGTAATCTCAGCATTTGAGAGACTGAGGCCAGAGGATCATGACTTTGTAGCCAGTATGGGCTACCTAGGTTGTTCTAGGTTAGCCTTTTCTATGTAGTGAGATGCTGCCTTAAACAATGAATAAAAATAACAGAAAACAAAAACAAAGCAAGAATGTAGATCTTCTGGATTATAATTTGGTAAGGATAAGGTAAATTCAAAGTGAGCTTTTAGAATGACTTATTTACCTGTAGCCTGGCGAGGATTTAGAAGCTCAAGTCTTGATCTTTATAGCGGACATGCTAGAAACAGCAACAGCTGTTCCCAGAACTGATTTCATAGCCTATTTTCCAGTTTTCAAAATTTCTTTTCTTCAATTCATTCATTATCTTGATAAATTTAATGTGTGTGTGTGTGTGTGTGCATATGAGCATTTAGGAGCATGTGTACATGTGTGTACATGCATATGGAAGTTGAAGGTCAACATCAGGTGTCTTTCTTAATATAGTTCCACTTCATTTTTAGAGACATACTCTTTGACTGAACTAAAATCCCACTAGTTTGGTACATTGCCTGACTAGTGAGTTCTGGGATTCCCTTATATTCACCTCCCCAGTGCTGGTATTATAGATGCACACCACTATATCTGGCTTTTTAAAATGGGAGCTGAGAACTCAAACTCAGGTCTCCATGCTTACCAAGCAAATATTTTATTGACTGAGCCAGCTCTTTTGACTTATTCAATTCTTTTTTTTTTTTTTTAAAAACTTTATTTATTTATTTATTTGCCTTGGTGTTTGCCTGGAACTGGAACTACAGACAGTTGTTAGCTGCCATGTGGGTGCTGGGAATCGAACCCGGGTCCTCTGGAAGAGCAGACGGTGCTCTTAACCGCTGAGCCATCTCTCCAGCCCCGACTTATTCAATTCTATACAGGAATAGTCCTAAGAATTATATATTATGTTTCCGAAGAGTTTATAGATCCTGTCCCTGTGGAAGTTATGATTTCCTGTGAAAAATGTACCCGAACAAAACTGCAGCCATCCAATAGAACCACTCTGCAGAAGTAAACATTCAAAGACAAAAACAAGGATTCTCAGAGGCTCCTACAAGGCACTACAAGGAAAAGGCATCAGTAAAGGACAGCTAGAGAAAGCTACATGCGCAGATGCTCAAGCTAATTTGTACATTGAAAATTGTATGTTATTTGGCTTTTTCGTTATGGTAGGATGGTTTGTGGTAGCATACAAAGTCAACATTTCTTAGGTTTAACAACAGTAGAAATTTCTTTCTGGCTCTAGCGGTAGTCTTGGGCAGTACTCAGTAGGCAAGCATGCCCTACCCTTTGTAGTCATTCAGTAACCTGGACATACTCTCATTCCCTTCAGCAGATTTTCTCAGCTTTGATATGATTGACATAGTCTGCTTGAGGATAGTAAGCTGTTAATTGTGGAATGTTTTTCAGAATTACTGAACTGTCCTCTCCCAGTGCCAGCAATATCCCCCAGGTGTGGTAATCAATACCATATTTTAAATACTATATTTCCCCAGGAGAGTAATAGCTACTGGTTTGGAGTCTAATTTCCATCTGCATTCAGCAAACAGTATATGAATGAAAGCTCAGGTCCAGAAGTAGAAGGTCCCCATTGTCTTATTGCTGTAACGTGACAGAATTTGGGAGGCTGCATATACCTTCAAGGGAGCCAGGAAATGTAGTTCAGTCTAGTACTCAGTTATAATTCTCTTATAGGAGGGGAAAATGCCTAGATTTTGGTGGACCACTAGTGGCCTCTGATATATGTTTCAAGCAGGAAAAATCTGTACATCTACTAAGCTTGGAAGTCTGTGAGTCCTACTAGCTTGCTGTGCATGGTAGAACAGCCCTGTCTTTGTTTGGACTGTTCTCTGCTCATCTGTTTCTGGCTGTGGATGGACAGAATCTTCATAGGCCAAAGGCTTGCTTAATGTCTCCAGAATTCTGAGGAAAATTTTAAAAGTGTATAATTTGGTCTTCACACTGATTGAAAATTTACTTTGAATATGTCTGGCTTTAACTACTGCATTTTTAAAGGTATGTGGAGAAACCAGTACTAGCCTGGAGGAAAACAACAAAAATCATTACAGGGAAAGGAAATAGGCCCTCCAAAGGAGATTAAAAGATCTTTGGATATTTAGCTGGTAAACATCTCTTGTTATATAAAGGAGTTCATTTTTTTTAAAGGTGAAGATGTAAAATTATTCTGCATGGAAAACTAAAGTATAATACTCATATAACTATTAGAGTGGGCAATTTTTTATTTCAGTCTGAGTGAAGAATTTAAAGTTTATAGCAAGAAAACACTAGAGAGGACAGAAGACAGAGAGTGGGCAGGGCAAGGAAAAAGACAGAGACAGGAGAGAGAGAGAGAGAGAGAGAGAGAGAGAGAGAGAGAGAGAGAGAGAGAGAGAGAGAGAGAGAG
>PVIH01013605.1:0-29961 GCA_004025045.1 Sigmodon hispidus | reverse complement strand
AGAGGGATGAAACTGAATTGAACCAACGTCTCCATCAATCCAGAAGGTTCATTTGCTTGAGTGTAATAGGAGTTGGATTACACTGATCATTCTGAGAGGTTTGATCCATTAGTTTTCTGATTCAATTACTTCAGGCTTGAAATTTATTCAACAAATTCCTACACAGACATATTTTTTATGTTAGGGAAATTTTTCCTTGTAGTGTTTTTCCTCTCAGTGAGCCCACTCTAAATGTTTGGATTTTTTAAATGTAGGAAAGATAATTTACCTAAAGTGAGTTGCTCGTTCAATTCTAGAGAAAGATGTCATAACACACTTGCTTATAAAATCACATGTCAGAAGTTTGAAAATATGCTTCTACTCCAGTTAGCAGGATCTCTCCAGCAGTCCTCTGGAGGCTTGCTCCTCAGACCTGTTCTTCCACCTGGAACTAAGATTCTTATTAAGAAACCGACTGACCCACCATTGGAAAACATCCCTCTTCAGGGCGTAACTTGGCACTTACAGACTTGTGCAGAGCAACAGGATGTGACAATTTAGGACATGAAAACAATGGTATATATTGTCTTACAATAGAGTTTGACATGATAGAAGCAATGTGAAGGCCAAATGTAATTTTCCAAGGCCACCTGTTTTTTAAGCACCGAACATTGATTTTCCCTGAACACTGATAGCAAGTGTAACTAAAACAAACCAGGGAGACTCAAGGTTTTCTTTGTCTGAGAATATAGTAACTGGCAGGGACTTTAATTTTTAAAATTTGTAGCAGAAGAATGGGTACATGTGAGACAGGCTGAAGCTGAAGACTGTAAGTTCAGTGGGATAGCTTCTTATTTACGCTATTAACTCTCCAATGACTTTGGCAGCATCCTGGTTTTCAGTGGACAGACAAGTCCTGGGGAAAATACCACATGAATGGTAGGAATCCATGAATGTTTGAAAGTGTCCTTGTAATGGGTTCATTGGTAACTGCTGTGTCCCACTCTGAATGCTCTGATTTTCTTTTTCATGTTTCAGAACCACAGATACTGCTCAGGGCTTTTCCTAGCTCCATTTCCTCCACAGATACTTTAGAAATTCTCTCTCAAGTTCACTAATTTACTTCTTTGAATTTTCAGACATTCTGTTTTGTCCTTTCTACTTGTTCTGAGGAATAGCTATTTCCTCTCTCACTTAGCTCTTCAATGTTATATACCTGCCCATAAGCTTGTATTTTTATTTTTTTTTCCCAGTCTCTGCGATGTGAGGTGGAAAGTACCCAAACTCTGTAAGCACATTGTTTTCCAAATCTCTTTGCTTTCTTTCTAATTCTCATCTTAATGTTTTCATGTTCAGTGCTCCGTCCCTCAGTTTGTTGCATGGATGTTTTCAGTGGTAGCAATTCAATTCTCACAGCTTGGCTCAACGATTCTTTTTCATTCTTTAACTTTCCCAGAGTGGCTTTGTGCTTCAGACCTCTCTTCTCATGATAGTCTTTTTATACTGGCAGCATCAGGCACAAGTACCTAGGTAAAGGATCCTGATGATATTCTCGCCACACCCAGCATTTTCTGCTGACCAACTCCTACATCACATCTCTAAGTGCAGAGTGCTTCAGACAGAAAGGCAAACTCTCCCTCAAACATCCTCAGGTCCTTGCCTTCCAATTCTTCTAACCACTCACTTGCGAAGTTCTCTGTAGCTTGCATCCACTACCATCACTTTCTCATCTTCTTGCTATATTCTTAACTGAAGTTGGTCCTATTTTACTAGATTTTTTTTTTTTTGCATGGCCTTTCTGCTTTACCTACTTTTCTTTCTTATTTATTTTTCAGTCTGTTATCAAACTAAATTTCTACATTTTGTTCCCCCTTCCCTAATAAATTTCAATACACCTTCCCTATAAACTGGGTATAATAATAATAAAAAAAATCCTTAACTTGGCACTGAAGTCATTCTTTGCTGCAGTAGGAGGGAACATTAACTTCTTAAGTGTCTTTAGGAGATTGACTAACTACATGAAGTCAGGAATATGAAATTTGAATTGACTGGGACTATTTATAATCCTTTGCCTCTGCAGGTTGCAACACTGCCTTTCATGAAATACTTTTTAAACCCTCTGGCTTTACCGTTTCACTTGGAGTTGATACTAGTTTGGTGACTATCCTCAGGTTTATTGCTTACCCTCAACCATTATTCTATCTTATTGGTGTAATAATTATTAAAATTCTTTTAAAAGCAGAAAACAATACATATTCTAGTATAAATATAAAGCAAAGCATATTTAAATATAAAACAGAACATTCCTGTCTCATGCTGTCTCTACTTGAAATGAAAACTGAAGCAGAGATAATCGCTCTCTTTCTAGGAGAATTAACAATCATAAAAGCAATCCATGATACTTATATTATCTTCAGACAATTTCCCCATGGATAGTTTGAATTATGGTTTAGTTACCACTTTATTTGAGTTTAGAAACCCGTTAATCCAGAAACTAGATGATGCTTGGATGTGTGTGCAGCTTTCACCAAACTGTTTTGAAATGGGTGCTTATGGACACAGAGAGACAGCAATTATTGTTACTTCATCAGATTTTATGCGCTCTCAGTCACCAAATTTTCTAACCAGACAAATCCAGAAAGATTCACATGAAACATTCAGTTCCCTATGCTTTTTTGGTAAATGAGTAGAAGTTTCTGCTTCAAGCTGTCACTCTTTGAAAATGTACTTGTCCTACATTGCTAATGTCTTGGTTAGTAGTTCCTATGCTGGGAGAGGTTTACAATGGAGGCTGAGGTGTATCTGATTCAGCCCTGAGGCAGAAAAACTGGATGAAGCAGTTTCTCCCCCTTCCCCTTTCCAGACCGTGTGATTTGTGCAACCGCTTTGGCTCTGCAAACAGGGAAGTGTCATCATCAAATCAGTCTTCCTCCAAAGGCACAGTGCCTGCTTCTCGGCCAGTGATACCCAGATCCAGGACCATTTTATTTCAAGTGGAATACACACACCAAGCAAATATTCTCAAGGTCAAGTGGATGTGTTCTCTCAGTTCTACTGCAAGAACCATTTTCCTCATTCAGAAAGAGGCCCAGAACTCACACACACTTCAGAATAGTAAACTCTATAGAAAAAATGGGCAGAGAATCAATTATTTTTTTTAAAAAACATACATGACCTTATGTAATCAGTATTTATGAGATAGTAAAATATGGCAGGGGAGGGTGCTGCCCTGATTTACCTTGCTGAGACACAGCTTGCAATGTACTCACCGGATGGCCAAGTTTCTAAGGCATAAGGAAGTGAGCGACTGAAGCAAGTAACTGTATAATTCAAACCGTATTTCCTGCCTTTTCTTCAATTAACTCAGGATTTCCAGCAGCATCAGTCACGATTTCTTCATGGGTCAAACAGGCCTAAGACATTTGAAATATGTCTTTGTTTTGTGTTTTCTGTTGGTAGACTAAGTGAAAGTTAAATTGATGCACTTTTTGTGCATTTTGTGGAAGATGATATTCTTTTTATCACTAACTTTTCTTTTGCAGTTTGGTCCAGCTTATTCCTAAGTAAACAAGACTTGGCAAATTGGTAGAAGTGACCGGAATTGCTCACATGACTGCTTTGAAAGTGTGATTTTCCATTACAGATGGATAGATTTCACACATGCTCACCCAAGCAGGTGTCTCCAATTTCCCCTCCACCCCTCTCTTCAGTGCTTCATCTTGTCCCATTGTTCCCATTCAGGTTATGCCACTTCATATCTCTCACCTTTTTTTTTCTCACCCATTTTATGTAAATTGCGTGTGCATAATGGAATGAAATGGTTTCCATGGAGCTGAGCAAATATAGGTCATATTATCAGGAACTCTTTCTCTCTTGAAGTACACAGGTGAATTTGCATATAATTTTGATTATTCAGTTTTATGTGTAGGACTGAAACCGTGAACAAAGCTGAGCTTCTAGGGGGACAATAACCTTTCATTTATTTTTTTGTAAAGTATGGCTGCATAGATGCAGTAAAACCATACAAAAACACTGAAATTTAGTAGGCATATGAAATAGACTGGAAACTTCAGTTTTTAAGAAAACAGATTGTATTACCTATTCACTGAACAATTTTATAGTTCACTTCTCTGTGAATCAGCTTTTAAATTTTATAAACTTTGCATGCACTTAGGGACTCTCTTATATACCTTTACATGTTAGTCAACTCAATAAATACATTCATTCATTCATTTATTCATTCATTCACTATACAAGCTTTAGCTCTATGACCTGGAGCTGAACACTAGCTCTATGTTATTGTATTTGGTTTCACTTGGGAAAGTTAGTGACCCTCAATTTGAATTTCTTTATGGGCAAAAGGGATAGTCATTCAACACACAATGACAACATTTGTGTATAAAGTATCTGATTCAAAGTCTGTCATATCTATGGCACTTTTGTGAGTTTCTTAGTTTGTTAGGCCCATTTATAGTAAAATATCAACTGAATGATTTATAAATAATAGGAAAGTTTCTCCATAGCTTTGGAGGATGGAAGGTTTTAGATCCAGGCACCGGTAGATTTTCCATCTCTTGCCAGTCTTCTACAGGTGCAGAGGCAGCTGTCTGAAGGGAGTTCTCCAAGACCTCTTCACTTTTATTTGTTTATTTACTTTAGTTTTTATTTAATTTTATATGTATGTGGGCTTTGTCTGTTTGTATGTCTGTGCACTGTGTGTGTTTGTGGAACCCAGTGTGGCCAGAAGAATGCACTGGATTCCAAGAGACTAGAATTAGACAATTGTGAAGCCACTTGGGTGCTGGAATCAAAGCAGGGTCCTCTGGTTCTTAACTGTTCTGAACCTGCAGGAATAAGGGTCCTGAATGCTGAGGTGTGGAGTAGGAGGACAGGAGATGAAAAAAATGTTCAAGAAATAAAGAAGATTAAAGCAATGGCTGGGATCAGGAGGTCCTGCACATGCCCATGACATATGTGAGACAAGTTAATGAAGAAGTACATCATCATACACACTATTTGCAGGAAAAAACAGCCACAATCAGCAGAGAGCTAAGTTAGACAATGTTGACAAAGTGAACTTGGGATATCTCAGATGTTAGTGCCTAAAGACTGATAACCTCAGTCCAAGGGGAAGGATGGAGTTTCTTGAAACTGTAGTCTTGACTCCTATGAGGCATTCGATCCAGGATAGCCAAGTCTACTCCTAGACAAGTACATAGAACATAGGACTAAAGTTCCTTTTGTCTTTCCATCTAGGCCTCTGAGAAAGTCTTGGGTTTGTCTTGCTCCTTACACATAAGCAGATATGTCTTAAATAGTTGAACTATTTCTCCCCAGCCCCCAAGACCTCACTTATAATGGTACCTGCCCCTAAACCACACTTGATAGTATGACTATGGCAGTTAGGACTATGATCTATGAACTGTCCAGGGACTGAAACATAGCAATTCCACATGAGCCCCTCAGGTCATGGGTATATAAAGGTCCGAGAACGTCAGCCTCTCATACCTAAAACCCACTGATTTGTGAGTCACGAGGTTGTGTGAGATGAGTAAAAACTTGAAGTTACGTTCATTCTGAGAAGATGAGACCTCCTTAGAGTGGTAGTTTTGGCTCAGTCTTGACAGCAATATTAACCCTTCGTAGTACTTTCTGGTAGTCTAGTATACTATTACTCAAACTTCTTTCTTTTTCATTTGGAAACCACACACTGAGACTGTGTTCTGAAGGCTTCCAGCCTTTCCAGCCATGTTTTACTTTCTGGGGATAATGTGACAATAAAATTTTCATATTTTGGCTTCTGCTTCTTGGGGAATGTTCATGAACACAGATGTTCGTTAATGGTAGTTGTTTTAAAGAATGTATTTATCACTGATTATGTACAAAATGCTTTATTAAATTCAGTGCATGATGCAAAATTGAATTAAACAGATTTTTATTATTTCAAAGAAATGACAGCATTATGCTGATGAGTGATATCATGAGGCTGAAAGACTGAATGTTGAAAACTTTTACCCCTTGAAAGAGAGTTACCATAAAAATTAATGACAGACAAAATAAAATTAAAGGACACCTTTTAAAACAATGTCATTTAGAAATGTGACACCCTTGAATTTTCAGTCTCTGATGTAATTGTCTGTAGCATAATTTCTCAAGCAAAATGAACGAGAAGAAACAACATGTCAGGTGATTTACAATATGGTCTCGATTTGGTCGATGGTATTGCTATGGACTTTTTTTTAAACCACAATGCTGTATGAATTAAGGAGAGGATGGTATTGAAAAAAAAAAAGGTTTTGCTTTAACAGATTTCTCCAATTTATTATGACCTTGGATTTCTGATTAGAATTTTATTTTTTTTGCACATGAAATATTTTATTATTATTATTTATTAGCTGCCAAATGCATATAAGAATCACCTACAGAGCAAAGACTCTGGACCAAGACTGAGGCACCTACAGTCAGTCATCCAAGGTGTGGGTCTCCATTGATTTAACTGCAGCCCCAGGCTGCCTTTCACCCACCCCTAGAAAACAGCTTGTCTAAAGTTTCTTTGTCTTCCCTGCAATTTCTGACTTTCTCCTCAACAATAAAACTCAGTAGGATTTGTAAGTTTTGGAATAGTAGTCAAGGGCAAAAAGACTTGAATTCAAGTCTTACTTTTACCATTCTTCCTACTCATTCTTGGTCTGCTGGGTAACCTTGTCTTGGTACCCAGTTTTCAAGCTCTGCTCCTCTGAGAACCAGGAGACAGACATGTAGTCTGGAAAGCAGCGGCTGTGACAGAGCAGGCACTCCATTTACTACTGCCATCACTTTCTCACTTGAAAAAAGTTATAAAAATGAGAAATTATTCTTTCTGTACCCAGATTCTTCATGTTAAAGCAGTTGCTTTATAGCTTTTAGTTTTTACACTTGTTTGTTTATTTATTATGTGTACGTATGCACCCTGGCATGTGTGTGGAGGTCAGAAGAAAACCTTCATAGGAGTCAGTTCTCTGCTTCTAGTATGTGGTTTCAGATAATGGCTCAAGTATCCTTGGACCTGCAAGCCAGCTCACTGACTTCAACCATAACCTCCTAAACTGTGGGTCTTCATGGTCATGACCCATCAGTGACCAAAATTTAATTCAAATCAAATGCAATGAATCTGTGGTAATTCTAGCGGTGCTTGCCAGTGTCATTGCAGCTTTGATCCTGAACATGTGTACTTTCTCCTATTGGAAACATCAAGCTAGGGCAATGATCTTGCCTGAAATACCTTGGCTCACATTTTAACTATTGAAGGTTGTGAATTAGTGTCTCTTACTGCTTTCTGCTCCTGTCTACAAATTTAACTGCAGAAAATAGACTTTCATATTTCCTAATTTCATTCCTTAGCATAGACGTATCAAATTGGTATATCTTTGCATTGCATTATCTTAGAATAATTTTTATTTTTTTCTTTTTATTGTAAATATTTTTTCTTACATAATATATTCTGATTACAGAGACTCCTTCTCATCTCAGTTTCTCCTTACCTTTCTATCTGAATCTATTCCTTTTTGTCTCTCAATAGAAAACAAACAGGTTTCTAAGGGATAATAATAAAATAAAACATGATAAAACAAAAACCAATACATCAGAATAGGGGAAAACAAACAGAAAAGAGCTGAAGAAAAGGCACATAAAACATAAATAGATGCAGAGACCCATGTAGTGAGATTATGCTGGTAATGTAAATATTTGTCCCGCCTATGGGTTTAAATAAGCTGATTGGCCAAAGGCAAACAGGAAATGTGGGTGGGGCTACTTGGTTAAGAAAACTCTGAGTACAGGAAGAACTGAGCAGAGCCTCCAGAGAGCCCTCAGAGAGAGATGCCAGAGACATCAGCAGCACACTCAGAGAAAAGAAGCTGAAATGCTGCTCTGAGAAAAGTTACCGAGCCACATGGCTGAACAAGATAGGTTGAGTTCAGATGAAGGAGTTAGAAAATTATATGGCCTAGGACAATCAATGTAAAAATTATATATGTCTGTGAATATTTGAGGCAAAGCAGGGTTGAGAGTGAGAATAAACCTTTGGTCTAGGCCTGGAAAGTCCGGGCCAGAACCATTTACAACAGAGCCACTTGTTTGCACATTCAGGAAACCCATGAAAATACTAAACTGGTAGCCATGATATATACACAAAAGACCTGTAGGGTAAAGAAGAGAGAAAAAAGTATATATATATATACACAAAATAAGACTGTTAAAAAAAAAAAGCTCTGACATAGTATTTTGAGATAAGAAATTTCCAAACATACTATTTGAGTTAATTTTCTGTTGGCTAACTACTAGGTATACAGCCTACCCTTAAGATAGTTTGTTTTGAAGGATAGAGAGATGGCTCAGTGGTTAAGGGTACTGTTGCTCTTCAAGAGGACTCGGGTTCTCCATTACCCACATGGCAGCTCACAACTGTCTGTAACTTCCATTCCAGGGCATTAGAGCTTACTTCTTTGAAGTTCTATTATGCACTAAAGACCTGCTGAGACATTTAGCCTTGTGGACTGAACATTACTATATTTTTGGAACTTTTATTTATAGGATGCCATTACTGGATTAGCAGGACCACATCATGTTAGTTATTCTAAGAAATCCCCTTTACATATATATATATATATACATATATATATATATTCATTTTATAAGTTCTATTACTCTAGGGAACCCAAACTAATAAAAAACCTTTCCATATTCTATATCTTCTCCAATATTTTCTTCATTGTCCTAAGGTTTTTTTTTTATTTTTTTATTTTTTTATTTTTTATTTTGTATTTATCAAGAAAAACAGTAAATTGAATTTAAAATGCTAAGTTAACAATAACTATAAAGAAAATAAAAATCATAAGCATGACTTATCAAGGGTGATAATGTAAATAATTTGCTACACATAAAATTACTTTGTGTTTGTCCTAAGGTTTTTAACCATTGAAATCTTTCACTTGCTTGGTTAGAGTCACTCAAGATATTTTATATTACTTTAGGCTATTATAAAAGGTGTTTTCCTGATTTCTTTCTCAGTCAGTTATTTGTATATAGAAAGACTACTGATTTTTGTGAGTTAATTTTGTATCCAGCTCCTTGGCTGAAGGTGTTTACCAATTGTAGAAGTTTTGCAGTACAGAGTTTTGCATCACTTATTTATACATACTATTATATCATCTGCAAATAAAGATACTTTGACTTCTTTTCTAATTTTCATCCCTGTTATCTTCTATAGCTCTATTATTGCTTGGCAAAAGCTTCAGTTATTACATTGAATAGGTATGGAGAGAGTGAGCAAGATTATCTTCTTTCTGATTTTAGTGGGATTGTTTTGAGTTTCTTTCAATTTACATTGATGTTGGCTATGGGACTGATGTAAATTGCCTTTGTTATGTTGATGTATGTTCCTTTTGTTCCTAATTCCTCCAGAAATTCTATCATAAAGAGGTGGTAAATATTGTTAAAGGCCTTTTCTGCATCTAATGAGATGATCATGTTTTTCTTTCTCTGTGTTTGTTTGATGTATTACATTTATTTTATTTTATTTAAAAAGATTTATTTATTTATTATATATACAGTATCCAGAAGAGGGTACCAGATGTCATCATAGATGGTTGTGAGACACCATGTGGTTGCTGGGAATTGAACTCAAGACCTCTGGAAGAACAGTCAGTGCCCTTAACCTCTGAGCTATCTCTCCAGCCATGATATATTACATTTATTAATTTACATATGTTGAATCATCCCTGCAATTTTGAGATGAAGCCTACTTGATCAAAGTAAATGATCTTTTTTTAAATCTTTTTTTTTAATTTAAAAAGATTTTTTCCCATTCCTATTCCTGCTCCCCTTCCTTAGCCTCCTTCCAGGCCCCCCTCCGCCTTGCCCCACTCTATCCTTCATTCATCCCAGTGAGGTAGGTCCAAATCCCCCCCCTCCCCAGTATGAAGGCTGAGTAAGGTGTTCCTCCTAAGAAACCAGTTTATGCTCCAGGAATAAATTCTGGTCCTACTGCAAGAGGCTCCACACACTGCCATGCTGCTTGACTTTGTCTACATTCAGAGGGTTTAATTTCTTTCTGTGCAGGTTCCTCAGTTGTCATTTCATTGTCAGTGAGCTCCCAATAGCTTGTGTCTGCCATCTCTGTGGGTCTCCTCCTCACAATCCTGATCCTTTTGCTCATATACTCTCTCACCTTTCTCTTCAGCTGGATTAGGAGCTCGACCCAGTGTTTAGCTATCAATCTCTGTTTCTGCCTCCATCTGTTGCTGGATAAAAATTCTATAATGACAGTTAGGGTGGTCATTCATTTGATTATTGGGAAAGTCTTATTTGGCATTTTCTCCACTATAGCTTGAAGACCTAGCTGGGGACATCTATTGTGGTAGAAACCCGCCCTAGATATGTTTTAAATAGGGTTTATTTGGTGAAAATAGTTTATAAAATAGAGTCGGTTTTAGGAGAAGATGATGGGATGAGGTTGTAGCGCACCGAACTCCTAAACAACTAAAACAAACTACACACACAGTCAAAAAACTCACAAAAAAATAACAACTTCCTATCCTAGTCTCCTCCCTCAAAAGTCTACTTCCAAAATCTTTTTCAATTAACCACGCCCCACTCATCTCTAGTCTTATAACACAATCATTTACATATATAGTTCCTAATTTCCCACTACAGACATCTTGTCGGTTCTTGGAGGTTTCTCTAGCACCAAGTTTCTCTCTAACCCCACAATGGCTCCTTCTATCAAGATATCTTATTTTTTTTGTTCTCCCACTCTGTGGCTCCTTTCACTCAACCATCTCCTCTCATGATTGCTTCCCACCTTCCCTTGCTCTTTTCCCCATGTGATCACAGTTTACTCAGGAGATCTTCTCTATTTCCCTTTCTCAAGAGGAACCATGGATGACGCTCTTAAGTTTCTCCTGTCACCTAGATGCTCAGGGTTTGTGGACTGTAAACCGGTTATCCTTTGCTTTACATCTAAAATCCTCTTGTGAGTAAGTACATACCTTGTCTATCATTCTAGGTCTCTATTATCTTACTCAGGATGATACTCTCCAGATCTATCCATATGCCTGCATTTTTTATTTATTTTATTTTATTGTTTTTTACTGGTGAGTAGTACTCTATTGTGTAAATGTACCACATTTTTAAAATTCATTCTACAGTCAAGGAACATCTAGGTTGTTTCCAGGTTCTGGCTATTACAAATAATGCTGCTATGAGCATAGTTGAGCTAATGCTTTTGGGGTAAGAATGTACATTCATTGAGTATATGGCCAATAGTGGTATTGCTGGATCATTGGGTAAATTGATTCCAGTTTTCTGAGTAACTGCCATAGTGATTTCCAAAGTGGCTGAACACATTTACATTCTTACCAGCAATGGGGGAGTGTTTCCCTTGCTTTACATCCCCTTCAGCATAGGCTTTTGTATGTGTTTTTATTGTAACAATTCTGCAATGTGTAAGATAATATTTCAGAGTTGTTTTAATTTGCATTTCTCTGATGGCTAAGAATGTTGAGCAATTCTTTAAACAACTTCCAGCCATTTGAAATGCTTCAGTTGAGAATTCTCTATTTAGCCTTGAACCCTATTTTTTAATTAGATTATTTTGGTTTTTTTGGGCCTCTAGTTTCTTGAATTCTCTATATATTTTAGAGATCAGTCCTCTGTCAGATGTAGAGTTGGTGAAGTAAGCTGTAATTTTGTCTTATTGACCATGCTTTGCCTTACAGAAGCTTCTCAGTTTTAGGAGTTCCCATTTATTAATTGCTGTTCTTAATGTCTATGCTACTGGTGTTAAATTTAGGAAGTGATGAGCCTATGCCAATGCATTCAAGGGCAATTCTTACTTTTTTCTGTCAAGTTCAGTGTAATTGGGTTTATGCTGATGTCTTTGATCAACTTGGACTTGCGTTTTGTGCTGGGTGATAAACATGGATCTATTTGCATTCTTCTACATACTACCTTCCAGTTATGCCAACACCATTTGTTGAAGATGCTATCTTTTTTCCTCTTTTATTATACAAGGTTGTTTAAGCTATCCTGTATTTTTAGTTTTTCATATGAAATTTAGTATTATTCATTAAAGGTCTGTATATAATTGTGTGTTGCAATTTTGATTGGGATTGCATTGAATTTGTAGATTGCTTTTGGTAAGATTGGCATTTTTTACTTTGTTGATCCTACCAATCCAAGAGCATGGGAGAGCTTTCCATTTTTTGATATCTTCTTCAATTTCCTTCTTCAGTGACTTAAAGTTCTTTGGTTAGAGTTACCCCAAGATATTTGATGTTATTTGGAGTAATTGTAAATGGTAATATTTACCTGTTTTTTTTTAAGCTCTTTTATCATTTGTGTATAGGAGGGCTATTGATTTTTTTAAGTTAATCTTGTATCCTGCTCCATTGCTAAAAGTGCTTATCAGCTGTAAAAGTTCCTTGGTAGAATTTTGAGATTCACTTATGTATACTATTATATCATTGCAAATAATTATAGTTCAAATTATTCCTTTTCAATTTTTGTGCCCTTGTTCTTCTTTTGTTGTTTTACTGCTCTAGCTAAAACTTTGAGAGCTATTGAGTAGATATGGAGAGAGTGGACAGCCTTGTCTTGTGCCTGATATCAGTGAAATTGCTTTGAGTTTCTCTCTGTTTAGTTTGATGTTGGCTGTCAGCTTTGTTATATATTGCCTTTATTATGTTTAGATATTTTCCCTATATCTCTCATATTTCTAGGACTTTTATCATGAAGGAGTGTTGGATTTTGTCAAAGGCTTTTTGAGCATCTAATGAGATGGTCATGCAATTTTTTTTTTCAGATTGCTAATATGATGGATGACATTGACAGTTTTTTGGTATGTTAAACCATCCCTTCATCTCTGGGATGAAGCCTACTCCACCATTGTGGATTTTTTTGATATGTTCTTATATTTGGTTTGCCAGTATTTTATTGAGTGTTTTTGCATCAAATATTTATGAGGAATATTGGTCTGTATTTCTCTTTTGTTGTTGCATTTTTGTGTGGTTTGGGTATTTGAGTGACTGTAGCCTCATAAAAAGAGTTTGGAAATTCTGGTAGAATTCGGCACTGAAGTCATATGGCCTTTTTTTTTTCTTTTTTCTTTTTCTTTTTTGCTTTTGCTTGGGGGAGATCTTTAATAACTGCTTCTGTTTCCTAAGGTGTTATAGGTCTATTTAGGTCTATTTAGAAAGTGGTATCTTTCTAGAAAGCTGTTCATTTTTTTTAAAAGATTTTCCAGTTTTGTACAGATTTTTGAAGTATGACCTAATGATTCTCTAGATTTCCTCAATGTCTATTATTATGTTCCCCTTTTCATTTCTGATTTTGTTAATTTGGAAATTTTCTTTCTGCCTTTCAGTTAGTTTGGATAAGGGTTAGTCTATCTTATTGATTTTCTCAAAGAACCAACTCTTTGATTCATTGATTCTTTGTACTGTTCTCTTTGTGTCAATTTTATTGATTTTATACTTGAGTTTGATTTTTTAATTTTTTTCTCATGTTTTTGGGTGACTTTGCTTCTATTTGTTCTAGAGCTTTCAGCTGTTCTGTGAAATCTTTTGTGTGATATTTCTTCATTTTTTAAAAAATGTTAGGCACCTACTACTACGAACTTTCCTCTTAACACTGCTTTTTTGTGTCCCTATGTTTGGGTATTTTGTGGATTTACTTTCATTAAATTCTTGGAAGTCTTTAATTTCTTTCTGTACTCCTTCCTTGATCCAGAAGTAGTTCAATTGAGAGATGTTCAGTTTTCTTGGTTTTGTAGGCTTTCAGTAGTTATGTTGTTGTTGAACTTTAATTTTTAGTCCATAGTGATCCGATAGGATACAAGGGCTTGTTACCATTTTTTGTATCTTCATATTTGTTTTATGACTGATTTTGTGGCCAAATTTGGAGTAAGTTCCGGTGCTGAGAAGAAGGTATATTCTTTGGTATTTGTGTAGAATATTCTGTATATTTCTGTTAAGTCAATTTGAGTAATAATATCTGTTAGTTCCCTTATTTCTCTATTCAGTTTCTGTTTGGAAGACCTGTCCATTGGTAAGAGCAGGGTATTGAAATCTCCCACTATTAGTATTATCACACTAATAACAGAAGAAGCAAAAAGAAACAACCTTAAATATATCTATGCAAAGAACATAGAAAATATAATAAACTTAAATTTTCACCCACTAAGCTTTAGTAATTTTTTTTACATATGTGGGTACCACTTGTATTGGGGGCATGAATAACCAGGATTGAGATTTCTTCATGATGATTTTTTTCCTAAGATGAATAAGAAATGTCCTTTCTTACCTTTTTTGATTCAGTTTAGTTTGAAGTCTATTTTGTAAGATATTAGGATAGCTACACCAGCTTGTTTCTTGAGTCCATTTGACTGAAAAACTTTTTTCAACCCTTTACTTTGAGCCAGTGTCTGTCTTTGAAGTTGAGGTGTTTTTCTTGTATGCAGCAGAATAATAAAGCCTGTTTTTGTATCCATTGAGATAACCTGCATATATTTATAGGTGAATTGAGTCCATTAGTATTAAGGTATATTAATGACCAGTGATTGTTAATTCCTGTTATTTTTGGTGGTAGTGTGTGTGTTTGTGTGTGTGTGTGTGTGTGTGTGTGTGTGTGTTTCTCTTCTTTGGGTTTTGCTTCTGTGGTATTATCTATTACTTGTTGTTTCATGTGTATATCTAGCTTTGTTAGGTTGGAGTTTTCCTTATAGCGCTTTCTGTAGGGCTAGATTTGTGGATAGATATTGCTTAAGTCTGGTTTTTTCATAAAATATCATGTTTACTCTATGACTTGACAGGTATAGTTGTTTGGGTTGGCATATATTGTTTCTTAGTGTACGTATAACATATTTCCAGTATCTTATAGCTTTTGTCTCCATTGAGAAGTAGGGTGTTATTCTTATGGGTCTGCCTTTATAAGTTACTTGGGCTTTTTCTTTTGCAGCTCTTAATATTTTTTTCTTTATTCTATATGTTTAGTAGTTTGATTATTATGTGAAAAGCAGACTTTTTTGGGTCTAGCCTATTTGGTGTTCTGTTAGCTTTTTGTATCTTCATAGGCACTTCCTTTTTTAGGTTTTGGAAAACTTTGGGAAAGTTTTCTTCTATGATTTTGTTGAATATATTTTCTGTGCCTTTGAGCTGGCATTCTTCTCCTATTTTTAATTATTATTAGATTTGGTCTTTTCATGGTGTCCCATATTTTCCGGATGTTTTGTCTTTTTTTTTAACTTTAGAGTTTTCTTTGACTGCTGAATCTATTTTCTGTATTGTATCCTCCACACCTGAAATTCTCTCTTTTATCTCTTTCATTCTGTTAGCTATGCTTGCATCTGTAGTTCCTGTTTGTTTACTCAGATTTTCCATTTCCAACAATTTCTTGGTTTGTGTCTTCTTACTGCTTCTATTACAGTTTTTAAGTCTTGTATTGTTTCCATCACCTGTTTGGTTGCTTTTTCTTGATTTTCTCATTATTTTTAAGAGATTTGTTTTCCTCCAATTTATTGCTTGTCTTTGCTGCTATCCTTATGGGAGTTTATTTTAATCTCTTTTAAAATTATCTCTTAAGAGGCTTCTATTATCTCTGTATAGATATTTTTAAGGTTATTTTTCTTTGCTTTTATGTTAGAATGTTCAGGTCTTATTGATGAAGAACCATTAGGTTCGAGTGGTGTCATATTGTTCTTCATGTTGTTGAATGAATTTTTGTACTGGTATCTAATTATTTCTGCTGATTGGTGCAGTGTTATCTTGTGTTTTACCTAGCTATTTTTGGTCTCTTGTTTTTATCCTTGTAGGTGCTCTTCTTGCAATTGGAGTTTTCAGAGAGCTCTGGGCAGTGGAATCTATGTCTCAGGGACTAATTGAGATCTGCATCTGTTTTGCAATGTGGCTCTCGCAAGGCTTTGTTAGGAAGCAGTAGCTCTTGTGATGGAGCTCTCCAGAGGCTGTGACTCAGGAAGCAGCTGGGTTTGGAGGGATGTGTGGTTTTTGGAAGTGGATTGAGGCTAATGAGAAAGAGGGTCCAATGAGTAGTGTAGATAGTCAGGCTTGCATGTAGGGGTACTGCTTGCTTGCCTGCAGCTGGAGCTGAGATGGGTTGGGATTACATTTTGTGCTTTGTTGCCCAGACCTGGGAACTGTCCTAGATGTCCTGGCCAGCTAGAAGGAGTGTAACTCACCTTTTACTGGGGTTCTCCAGAAACTGTGTTGAAGCAGCTGAGGTTGGGAGATGGATTGTCTTGTGAAATGGATTGAGGCTTTGGATGATGTTTTCAATGTGTTCTTGATTTAGTTTACAAGTATTTTATTGAAACCCTTTGCATCTATGTCCAGAAGGGAAATTAATATATAATTCTTTTTCTTTCTTGTGTCTTAATGTTCCTTGAGTATCATGGTAACTCTGGTCTTGTAAAACAAAGTAAAGAATGTTTCTTCAGTTTCTGTTTTGTGGAATAATTTGAAAAGGATTGGATCTAACTCTTTTTTAAAAGTCTGGTAATATTGTGTGTGAGAACCATCTGACCATGCCTTTTGTGGATGCATAAATATATGATGACTGATTCTATTTTATAGGGATTATAGGTCTATTAAATTGCTTATCTCATCTTGATATAACTTAGTAGGTGGTGTTTATCAAGAATAGATCTTCAGGAAAGTGAATGGATACAAGATCAATTAAAAATTTAGTAGCCTTTCCACATACTAATGACAAAGAGGCTGAGAAAGAAATTAGGGAAACAACACCCTTCAAAATAGTAACAATAATACACAATATCTTGGGGTAACCCTAATGAGGTAAATGAAAGACCCGTATGATAAAAACTTCAAGTCTTTGAAGAAAGAAATTGAAGAGAATATCACAAGATAGAAAGACCTCCTATTCTCATGAATCAGTTCAATTAACAGTAAAAAAGGGCCATCCTACTAAAAGATTCAATTCAATCTGCATCAAAATTTTAACACAATTCTTTATGGACCTTGAAAGAACAATACTTAATATCATATGGTAAAACAAAAAATTGAGGATAGTTAAAATAATTGTATACAACAAAAGAACTTTGAGAGTAATCACCAACCTTGATTTCAAGGTGTACTACATGATATTGGTATAAGATCAAAAACGTTGATCAGTGACATTGAGACTAACATGCCGACATAAATTCACCCACCTATGGACACATAATCTTCAGTAAAAAAAAGCCAGGAGTATACAATGGAGAAAAGAATGCATCTTCAACAGATGGTTCTAGTCCAAGTGGACAGCAGTATGTTGAAGAATACAAATAGATCTGCATCCTGCACAAAACTCAAGTTCAAGTGGATCAAAGACTTGCACTGAACCTGATAGAAAAGATAGTGAAGATTAACTTTGAATGCATTTACACAGGGACAACTCCCTGAACCAAACACTAATAGCACAGGCACTATGATCAATAATTAATAAATGGGACCTCATGAAACAGAAAGGCTTCTGTAAACTGTAAATAGGACAAAAGGTATCCAAAAGAAATGGAAAAGATTTTCACCAACTCCATATTTGACAGAGGGCTAATATCCAAAATATAATAAGAACTCAAGAAACTAGACACCCACAAACTAAATAATCTAATTAAAAATGAGGTACATCTAACCAGAGAATTCTCAAAAGAGGAAATTAAAATGGTTGAGAAACACACAAATGTTCAACATCTTTACCCATGAGAAAAATGCATATCAAAATGACTCTGAGATTGTACCTTACACTTAGTCAGATTGGCTAAGATAAAATCACAAGTGACAGCTCATGTTGGTGGGGATATTAAGCAGAGGAACAAACAGTCTTCTATTGTTGGAGGGAGTGCAAACTTGCATAATCACTGTGGAAATCAATATTGTAGTTTCTTAGAAAATTGAGAATAGATCTACTTCAAGACTCAGCCATATCACCCCTGGGCATATACTCAAAGGATGGTCCATCCTATCACAAGGACACTTCCTTATCTATGTTCATAACAGTCTTACTTAACTTAATATTTAGAAACTGGAAGCAACCTATATATTCCGCAACTAAAGAATGAACAAAGGAAATGGGATACATTTATACAATAGAGTATTAATTACCCAGGTGTTACAAACAATGACATCAAGAAATTTGCAAGCAAATGAATTAAACTTGAAAAAAAAATCATTCTGAGTGAGGAAACCTAGACACAGAAAGACAAATGTGGTATGAACTCACTTATAAGTGGATATTAGCTGTAAAGTAAAAAATAATCATGCCTTGGTCCACAGACCCCAAGAGGCTAAGTAACAAGAAGGAATTAATGAGGTTGAAAGGATCTCCACAGGAGCAAGGGTAACACTCCTCCATTGTTGGTGGGAGTGTAAGCTTGTTCAGTCACTCTGGAATGCAGTATGGTGGTTTCTCAGAAAACTGGGGATCAATCTCCCCAAGGATCTAGCAATATTACTCCTGGGCATATACCCTAAAGATGCACATTTGTACTCCAAAGGCATTAGCTCAACTATGTTCATAGCATTATTTGTAATAGGAAGAAGCTGGAAAAAACCTAGATGCCTCTCAACTGAAGAATGCTTTAACAAACTGTTGTATGTCTACACAATGGAGTACTACTCAGCAATAAGAAGAAATGATATCCTAAAATTTGCAGGCAAATAGATGTATTTCGAGAATATCCTCCTGAGTGAGGTATTACAAACTCAGAAAGATAAGCAGGGGATGTACTCACTCATTTGTGGACTTTAAACAAAATCAAAGCATGTCCAAGCTGCAAACCACAACCACTGAACAGCTTGGGATCTGAACCACCTTGGACTGGCACCTTGGATCCCACTCCCTCCAGAGGAGCACCTGACCCAGTCTTGATGCTGGGGTGAAGAGAGTGAATTTGCCAGGAGTGGTTGCTGAACTAAGCCACATTGGGACCTCAGGACCTCCTGCCCTTGCTGGGGAGGAGATATGGAGATGGGGAAGAGAGAGAGTGATTGGGTAGGGTGGGAGGGGGAAGGGAGCTTGATCAAGGATATACAGGAATAAGAAATATGACTTTATTCATAATAAATAAAAAACTGCACCTAATTAAAAAAACACAAAAACAAAAAACAAAAGAAAAGTGAAAGTCTTTAAAGTCTTTCTTAATTCTTATCTTGACCCACTTTTCATTAGTCATTTTTTCAATTTCCATGAATTTGTAATATTTAGGTTGTAGATATTTAGTTTTAATCTGTGGTGTCAGATATAATTCAGGGTTTTGTTTTTTAATTCTTTTGTTTCTTTTGAGACTTGCTTTGTGTTCAAGTATGTGATCTGTTTTGGAGAATGTTTCGTGGGGATGGTGAAGAAGTCATTTCTTTTGTGTTTGAGTGAAATGTTCTGTAGATATATGTTAAATTTATTTGGTTTATAGTGGAAGTTGGCTTTCACATTTCTGCGTTTTGTTTTGTCTGCATGTCCTATTGGAAAGACTGAGGACTCTTTTTTTTTTTTTTTGCTTCAATCTATCAGTCTATTTGTTTTTCTGTATGCTTCTTGTGCCTTGATAAACATCGTCTTCAGGTTAGAGAACTTTTCTTCAATGATTTTGCTAAAAATATTTTCTGTGTCTTTTACCTGTTTCCTTTTCTTCTTCCACTTTTCCTATTTTTAGATATTGTCTTTTCCTAGTATCGGAGATTTTCTGAATATTTTTTGCTAAGATTTTTGTTTTTTTGTTTTTTTATTTAAGATTTAACAGTTTCTTTGACTGAGCTATCAATTTCTTTCTTTTTTTAAAAAAAATAATTAATTAACCAACCAATTATCTATTTTACATTCTGACCAAAGTTTCTCCTCCCCTCTCTCCTCTTACCTTCCTCCACCTCCCCTCTCCATCCTCCATTCATTACTCTTCCATTTCTATTCAAAACGGGAAGGTCTCGTGGATATCGACAAAATACGACATATCAAGTTGTAGTAAGACTAAGCACTTTGCTTTGTATTAAGGCTGGGACAGGTGACCCAGTATGAGGAATAGAGTCCCCAAAGCCAGCAAAGGAGTCACGACAGCCTCTGTTCCCATTGTTATGAGTCTCACAAAAGACCAAGCTACATGCCTACAAGTCACATACATGCCTAGGGCCTAGGTCAGTTCCATGCTGGCTCCCTGGTTGCAGGTTTAATATCGGTGAGCTTCTGTGAGCCCAGGTTAGTTGATTCTGTGAGTTTCCTTTTGATGTCTTTGACCCTCTGGTTCCTACAATCCTTCCTCCCTTTCTTTAGTACAATTCTTGAGCTCAGCTTAATATTTAACTTTTGTCCTCTGTATCTGTTTCCACCAGTTGCTGGATGAAGACTCTGATGACTGATGGGCTAGCCAGCAGGTGTAATTCTAATAGGCTTGCCTTTAAATGCTACTTGATCCTTTTCTTTTGCAGATTTTAATGTTCTTTGCTCTCTATGTTTAGTAGATATAATTCATTGGTTCTTACACTCTAATGGTAATGTAAAAGGGGGACATTTATTTTTATAATTTTATGAATTAATATTTTAGACCTCCAAATTTAAATGGCCTTTTAAACCACAGGAAGAGGTCTGGTATATGCTATGTTCCAGGCCTCAGCTGACTCTATGGATATTTCCTGTAATTGAAGAAATTGTACCAACAAATCCAAATACCTTAGACTTTCTCTTTCATCATAATTTCTTAGTGTATGAGAAAAGAACATCTGTAACTTTATTGTGTACTACACACCCCAAAGAGTAAATTAGTGAGAATTATCCTTTATGATGTAAACTAGTTGTTATTTTAGCCAGAATAGGAATATTGTTAGCACTGAACAGTACTTACCTATTCAGTAAACATTTATAATTTGTACAGTTTCTTAAGGTAATACTTTGCTCAAAACATTAGTTTGTTTTTGATACTTTGTAAGTGTCTACTTTGAACTTGATTTTCCCAGTGTTTATCTACTGACCAGACTCTACCCACCCAAACCTCTCAGATGCCTGCTGCCTCTCTCAAACCTACATCTTTACAAACTCAGTTTGTGCCTTCCTCCAGGGGATTCTATATTCAAAGTTTTGTTCCTCCTATAACCTGCTGCAATGTCTGTTTTATTATGTAAAATGTGTGAATTGACCCTAATCTTATGAACTGATTCTTAGGACCAGGAATTCTATTAAGAGTCATTTATGTGACCCAGTATTCTTGTTAAATATGGCAATAAAGTTTTACTTTTCAATGAATGTACTAAACCAGAAATAACAGCACTGCTATTGGATAAACTCAAGTGCAAAATTAAGCTCTTTATTCCATAAGCCTGTGGTGTCATTTCAGAACTTTTGACATTCTACTTCTAAAGCCTTTCTGTGTCCCTTAAATTTTCTAATATGCCTTTGCTCATATGTCCAAGAAACTCCAAGACTTTTCTTTCATATAGATGAAGGCAGATGAATGATAATTATATCCTTTCTTCCTTTTGTGTTTTCTTCCACAAATAGTCCTTGAATTGTATCATTTGTACTCTCTTGAATTTGCATGAGATAAGGTCTGTTTTAACTCAGGACTGCATGCATCATTTGAAGTTGTTAAATTGTTCCTGGTGTTCTACATAGAGTTAGAACTTAAGGAGATCAGCTACCTGAAGAATGAGTATATCTTAATTGGAGAAATAAAGATGCCTGGCACTGTGTCCACAGCTACAGACGTGACACTTTTTCTTGGACACCCACTGGTCAGCATTTGGGATGTCACCAGGGATGGTAAGTTCCCATGTTTGGAAGTACTGCATGTTTAAACTGTCTATGTGGTTGATCTTCAGGGCTCCGTATTCTCAGATATTGATAGGAAACTTTATTTTTCACAATTTAGGGAAGTTTTTTTTTGTTTTTTTTTGTTTTTGGTTTTTTTTTTTTTTTACAAACTTTGAAACATTATTCAAATATTCTTTTATTTTAAAACTATTAACTTCAAATTGCAATTGATTACTTATTATTAGATGCTATTATTTGTATCATATTTTTAGTGTGAGCCAAGTAAAAAGCAAGATGCTCATGTTATGTGTGGAGATAACCAGGGAATAGGAAAACCAAGTTTCTCTTCATAAAGACACTGCGGCTTAATGTTACTCTTTAAAAAAATTGGGATGTAGAATACAGTCATTTAGCTTCTAAAAACTGGGATGATCTCTTTCTTCCCAGTCTAGTCTAATTAAATCTGAGTCTCAGGGGAACAGAAAGCAGTGGGTACAGGTATCAGTGTTGAAACTCTCCCAAATTCTAATGTATAGTTAGAGTCAAGAATCTTAATACTAGCTTATTCCTAATGAAATTTTTTATGAACATAAAAGGTACCAAGTAGTTGGATTTTCCTGCTAGTGTGTTATCTCTTGAGGACCTGTGTGAGCCTCTGAGACAGTCCTATAAAGTACCTCTCAGTGTTTGAGATGACCTGCATAGAGTCTACCAAAGAGCAGATTTGAACAGTAGTTAAGTAGGTTCTTCCTCAGACAGAAGTCTATGATTGCCTCAAGGAAACTCTTCTTTGGGCTTCATGTTCTCTGGGAATAGACTAATATTGGTTTGGACTTCAATGTGGTTCAATGGTGATCATAGGGACAATCAGGGGTCAGCTCCAACTTTTCACTTATTCACCTTCTGAGATCTCCTCCATACCTCCAGTATCCTAGATGCTCTTTTATTTCTCAGAGGCCCACTTTGGTACCCAAAAGTGACTAACATCTTCTAGCTATGAGCATAAAGCTATGGTTTCTTAGTGTCATAGTTTATGTCAACAATATCATGAGTTTATGTAACTCCACAGGAACAACATGAATAAATTAAAACCCTGAAATCCAGTGTGGCTGCAGAGTACATAATATTATGAATTACCAAAATACAGATTATGTCAGAATTACACTTTGTGTATTTTATGCTTACCTGTCCCCCTCCCTCCAATGCTGTGGCTTGCTTTTTCAGGGACTTGTGTTTGGGTTCTGAATCTTTAGCACTTGTCTATTTCCATGAACTTGTCAGCTCTTTCCCATTCCCCCAGGGGGACATCCATGTGTAGTGGGATTATGTTACATCATAAACAATTGTCCCACCTACTGGTTTAATAAACACACTGATTGGGTGAAGGCAGACAGGAAGTATGAGCAAGGCTACCAGACTAAGAAAACTCTGGGAACAAGAAGAACAGAGCAAGGATGGCAGATAGAAGTCAGAGAGATAACACAGAGACACTACAGTGATATGCCAAGAGATGCAGAAGAAAGAAGTTGAAATGCTACTTTGAGAAAAGGTACCAAGCTGCATGGCTAAACAAGAGTCATGGGGTAGTTTTAGAGCAAGAGCTAGCTAGCAATATGCCTGGGCCATAGGACAATCAGCATAAAATTAATACAAGCATCTGTGTGTTTCTCTGAGACTGTGGGTCAATGAGTCCAGACAAAGGGACCAGGCCAGAAAGTCCAGACCAGACACTTATTACTACATCCATGTTTCATGGTAGAGATGGCTTACAGGTACATTGAGATTTTAATTTTCTTAAAGGCTGACTAGAGCTTGGTATAGCAGAAGACACAAATATAACTTGTGTATTTATAGTATACACAAGTGTCCTGGTGTATACTATAAATGAGCTCTTTTTGAAAGTCTATATTTTCTTTTTAATTGACTATTGGTTTCTGTAATTAATTTTTAAAATTATGAATAAAGTCATAGTTTTAATCCATGTATACCCTTGTTTAAACTCCCTTCCCTCTCTTGCAACCACCCCTCCCCCCACCAGTCTCTCTCTCTCTTCTCTTCATTACTTTACTTTCTCACCACCAAGGACAGGAGGTCCCATGTTTCCAAGGTGGCTTAGTTCAGGATCCGCTCCAGGCAGATTTGATTTCCTTACCCCAACATAAAGACTGAGTCAAGTTTCCTCTGGAGGGAATGGGTTCCAAAGTGCCAGTTCAAGGTATTTCAGATCCCAAGCTCTTCAGTGGTTGTGGTTTGCAGCTTGGACATGCTTTGCTTTTTGTTTAAAGTCCACTAGTGAGTGAGTACACCCCCGTGCTTATCTTTCTGGGTTTGTGATATCTCACTCAGGAGGATATTCTTCAAATTCATCCATTTGCCTGCAAATTTTAGGATATCATTTTTTCTTACTGCTGAATAGTACTCCATTGTGTAGATTTGCCACAGTTTGTTAATCTACTCTTCAGTTGAGGAGTATTTAGGTTGTTTCCAGGTTCTTGTTTTTATGAATAATGCTTCTGTGAACATAGTTGAGCTAATGCCTTTAGAGTGCACATTTGCATCTTTAGGGTATATGCCCAGTAGTGGTATTGATGGATCCTTGGGAGATTGATTCCCAGTTTTCTGAGAAACTGCCATACTGTATTCCAGAGTAGCTGACCCAGCTTACACTCTCACCAACTTGGAGCCTTACTCTTCAACCTCTCCAGCATAGGCTATCATCTGTGTCTTTGATCTTAGCCAATCTAACAGGTATAAGATGGCATCTCTAAGTTGTTTTGGATTGCATTTCTCTGATGGCTAAGGATGTTGAGCACTTTATCAAGTGCCTTTCAGCCATTTGTAAGTCTTCTGCTGAGAATTCCCTTTTTAATTTGGAAATCCATTTTTTGACTGGGTTTTTCAAGGCTTTGGGCTTTAGTTTCTTGAATTCTCTATATATTTTAGGGATCAGTCCTCTGTCACTTGTAGGGTTGGTGAAAATCTTTTTCCATTCTGTAGGCTTTCATTTTGTCTCATTGACTATGTCCTTGAGTTTATAGAAGCTTCGCAGTTTCAAGAGATCCCACTCATTGATTTTTGTTCTTAGTGTCTGTGCTTGCTACTGGTGTTATATTTAGGAAGTGGTCATTCATTGGAGGGTATTTCCCACTATCTTTTCTATCAAGTTCAGTGTGGCTTCGTTTATGTTGAGGTCTTTGATCCACTTGAATTTGAGTTTTGTGCAGGGTAATAGGCTTGGATTTATTTGCATTTTTCGACACACTACCATCCAGCTATGCCAACAGCATTTGTTAAAGATACTATCTTTTTCCATTGAATATTTTGGGCCTCTTTGTCAAAGATCAGGTGTTTATAGGTTTTTGCATTAAGGTTGGGGAACTTCAGTTCGATTCCATTGATCCACAAGTCTGTTTTATGCTAGTACCAGGCTGTTTTTATTACTGTAGCTCTACAGTACAACTTGACATCTGGGATAGTAATGCCTCCTGAGTTTCTTTTGTTGAACAAAATTGTTTTGGGAATCCTGGCTTTCCTGTTATTCCAAATGAAGTTGAGTATTGTTCTTTCAAGGTCTGTAAAAAATTGTGTTGGGATTTTGATGGGAAGTGCATTGAATCTATAGATTGCTGTTGGTAGAATTGCCATTTTTAATATGTTGATTCTACCTATCCAGGAACATGGGAGATCTTTCCATTTTCTGATATCCTCTTCAATTTATTTCTTCAATGATATAAAGTTTTTGTCAAATAAATCTGTTACTTCTTTGGTTATAGTTACTCCAAGGTATTTAATGCTATTTTCAACTATTATAAAGGGTGATGTTTCCCTTATTTCCTTTTCAGCCATTTTATCTTTAGTACATAGGAGGGATACTGATTTCTTTGAGTTTATCTTGTATCCTGCTATATTGCTGAAGGTGTTTATCAGCTGTAGGAGTTCCCTGGTAGAATTTTGTGGGTCACTTATATATACAATCATATCATCTGCAAATAGAGATAGTTTCACTTCCTCTTTTCCAATTTGTATCCTCTTAATCTCCTTTCATTCTCTTATTGCTTCAGCTAAAACTTCAAGAACAGATAAGGGGAGAGAGGACATATGTGTCTAGTTCCTGATTTTAGTGGGATTGCTTTGTGTTTTTTTCCATTAAGTTTGATGTTTCTGTCGGCATCTTGTAAATTGCCTTAATTATATTTAGGTATTCTCCCTGTATTCTTGATCTCTCCAGGGCTTTAATCATAAAGGAGTGTTGGATTTTGTCAAAGGCTTTTTCAGCATATAAAGATATGATCATGTGGTTTTTGTTCCTTTAATTTGTTTATATGATGGATAATGTTTACAGTTTTCCGTATGTTGAACCATCCCTGCATTTCTGGGATGAAGCCTACTTGATCATAGTGGGTGATATTTTTTATATGTTGTTGTATATGGTTTGCCAAAATTTTGTTGAGAATTTTAGCATCAATATTCATGAGGGAAATTGATCTGTAATTCTCCTTCTTTGTTGTGTCTTTGAGTGGCTTGGGTATTAGGGTAATTGTGGCCTTATAAAAGGAATTTGGTAATATTCCTTCAGTTTCTACTATGTGAAACAGTTTGAGGAGTATTGGTATTAGTTCTTCTTTGAATATCTGGTAGAAATTTGCACTTAAACCATCTGTGCCTGGGCTTTTTTTACTTGGGAGTTTTTTAAATGAGAGCTTCAATTTCCTGTAGGCTTATAAGTCTGTTTAGGTATTTAATTTGATCTTGTTTTAATTTTGGTAAATGTTGCCTGTGCAAAAAGCTGTGCATTTCTCTTAGGTTTTCCATTTTTGTGGAGTATAGATTTCCAAAGTATGGCCTGATAATTTTTTGAATATCCTGGGGATCTGTTTTTATGTCCCCCTTTTCCACTATAATTTTGTTGATTTGGATATTCTCTATCTCTCCTTTTGGTTAGTTTGGATAAGGGTTTATCTATATTGTTGACTTTCTCAAAGAACCAGTTCTTTGATTCATTGGTTCTTGTATTGTTCTTTTTGTTTCAATTGTATTGCTTTCAGCTCTATGTTTGATTATTTCCTGCCATCTACTCCTTCTAGTTGAGTTTCCATCTAATTATTCTAAGGCTTTGAGCTGTGTTGTTGGTTGTCTAGTGTGTGATTTCTGTAGGTTTTTTATATAGGCATCTAGCGCTATGAATTTTTCTCTTAAGACTGCTTTTATTGTGTTCTACAAGTTTGGGTTCGTTTTAGATTAATTTTTGTTATATTTTAAGAAGACTTTGATTTCTTTTCTAATTTCTTCCTTTACTCAGAAGTGGTTCGGTTGATTGATGTTTAGTTTCCATGAGTTGGTAGGCTTTCTGTGATTTTTGATATTGGTGAACTCTAACTTTAGACCTTGGTGTTCTGATATGATATAAAGATTATTTCCATTTTTTGTATATATTGATATTTGCTTTATGACCAATTATGTGGTCAATTTTAGAGAAAGTTCCACGTGGTGTTGAGAAATATGTATATTCCTTTGCATTTGGGTGGAAGCTTCTGTAAATATCTATTAAATATATTTACATCATAACCTCTGTTAGACTCCTTATTTCTCTATTGAGTCTCTGTCTGGTTGACTTATCGAGGGGTGAAAGTGGGGTATTGAATTCTTCCACTATTTGGGTTTGAGAATTGATATGGGATTCCAGCTTTAGTAGTGTTTCTTTTACATAGGCATATGCCCTTATAATAGTGGTACAAATATTCTGGATTGAAATCTTCTCTTGACCAATTTTTCCTGAGATAAATAAGTAATGTCCATTCTGGTCTCTTTTAATTGATTTTAGTTTGAAGTCTACTTTGTTAGATATTAGGATGGCAAAACCAGCTTGCAGCTTAGGGCCATTTAATTGGAAAACCTTTTCCCAACCCTTTACTCTGAACCTGTGTCTGTCTTTAAGGCTAAGGTGTGTTTCTTGTATGCAGCAGAAGGATGACTTCTGTTTTTATATCTATCATGTAGTGTGTGTCTTTCTATAGTTGAATTGAGTCTATTGAATTAAGGGATCTTAGTTTCCACTGATTAATATTTCCTGTTATTTTTGGTGACAGCTTGTATATATTTTCTTTCTTTGGGCTTTTCTTCTGTGGTATTATAGATTGTTTGTGGTTTCATGGGTTCTGTCAGGGAATCCTTCGGTTGGAGTTTTCTCTATAATGCTTTCTGAAGGGCCAGATTTTTGGATAGGTATTGTTTAAGTTTGATTTTGTCATGAAATATCTTGTTTACTCCATGAATGTTGATTGATAGTTTTGCTGGGTATAGTAGTCTGGGTTGACAGCCATGCTCTTTTAGTGTCTGTTTAACTCCTGAAAAAGACCTTCTTGCTTTCATTGTTTCCACTGAATATTCAGGTGTTTTTCTGATGGGTCTGCCTCTATAGGTAAGTTGGCCCTTTTCTTTTGCAGCTCTTAAAATTTTTCTCTGTTCTGTATGTTGCATGGCTTGATTATTATGTGGCAAGCAGACTTTTTTTTGGGGGGGTCAAATCTATTTGATGTTTTGTAATTTACAAGTTCCTTATATCTTTGTAGGCATGTCCTTCTTTAAGTTGGGAAAGTTTTCTTCTATGATTGTATTGAATACATTATCTGTGCCTTTTTGCTGGTATTCTTCTACTTCTTCTATTATTCTCAGGTTAGGTCTTTTCACGGTGTCCCAAATTTCCTGAAAATTTTGTGTTATGGCTTTTTTGGTTTTAGTATTTTCTTTGACTGATGTATTTATTTTCGCTATTGGATCTTGCACTCAAGAGATTCTCTTTTTCATACTTTGGCTTCCTTTGCTTAATCTCGTATCTGTAGTTCCAGCTCTTTTCTTCAGATTTTCTATTTCCACCTTTGCCTCATTTTGTGCCTTTTTTATTACTTGTATTTCAATTTTTAGTTCCTGGAATGTTTCTTTCATTTTTGTTTGGTTTACCTTTTCTTGGTTTTCTTTTAAGGATATGTTCATTTCTTCCAATTTTTTGTTTGTATTTTCTTCTATTTCTTTAAGGGAATTTTTTATATCTTCTTTAAAGGTTTCAATAATCTTCATAAAGGTGTTTTTGCTGTTGTTTCCTCTTCATTGCTCTGTTTAGGCCTTGTAGTTGTAGAACCACAAGTTTCTTATGATGTTGCCTTGTTGTTCTTTATATTGTTGTATGTATTTTTGCACTGGTGTGTGCCCATGGCTTCAATGGTTCACACTTAGTTAGCTCCTAGTCAGTTGTGGTTAGAGTGCTTGTGTGTATCCTGTCTGTTCTGAGCAAGGGGTCTGTTCAATCTCTGACTTCTCTGTGGACAGGGGTCTCAGTTTCAAAGGGGTCAGTCCTTCTCTGATGATACAGTTTGCTCTGGAGGCGGGGCTTTAGTGTATGAGGTCCCTTAATTTAGAGGTTGCTGAAGGAGGACCCTTACCGCTAATGCTTTAGTGTCAGTGTGCTGGCAAGAGTTGGCGATCAGACTCTTGGGTGTGACCTTGATCTTGTATAGGGATTATCCCTAAGGGTGGGGCCCAGGAGCTGGAATCTGTTCACCTCTCTGAAAGTCTATATTTTTATGTGTAATTTTTCCCCAATGAGTGAAGACTTATTTCTATATATGCATATATATATCTGTTTATATATACTTATATGTCTATATAGCATATGATAGATACATACCCTTCTCTATGTATTTATTTACCTAAATTATTGAGAAAGAAAATAGCATTTTATTTCACCATCACCTATTGCCATGCATGGTTTAGAAATGATTCATGGAGTGCTGGCTGCAGAATCCCAGCGCTCTCTGGAGCAGGGGCAGGTAAACTCTGTCCCTGACCACATCCACAGCTCCTGCTGAGGGAAACCCCACCACGACCTCCAACTGAGCGAACCAACTACAGGGGTCTCTGAAGGGCAGATTCAGACCCTGCCCAGAGGTCAGGAGGGGGCAAGAGGCCTCAGCGCCTATATCCCAGCCTGGGAGGGAGAGTTGAGCTCCCATTGCTTCTGGTTCCACTTTCGGGACCCAGTGCTGGCTGCAGAATCCCAGCGCTCTCTGGAGCAGGGGCAGGTAAACTCTGTCCCTGACCACATCCACAGCTCCTGCTGAGGGAAACCCCCGCCATGACCTCCAACTGAGTGAACCAACTACAGGGGTCTCTGAAGGGCAGATTCAGACCCCGCCCAGAGGTCAG
>PVIH01013604.1:0-57665 GCA_004025045.1 Sigmodon hispidus | reverse complement strand
CATATCTTCTTTGAGAGCTTCGATGATCATCAAAAAGGAATTTTTGGTGTTGCTTCCTTCTGTTTCCTCTTCATTGCTCAGTTCAGGTCTTGTATTTGTAAGATTGCCACTCTCTTCTGGAGTTACCATGTTGTCCTTTGTATTATTATGTAATTTCTTGCACTGACGTTTGCCCATGGCTTCAGTGGTTCACGATTAGATGGGTCCTGTTCAGTTGTGGCACTCGGGTTTGTGTGCCTCCTGTCACCTTTCTGGTCAGGGTCTGATTCTATCTTTCAGAGACCCCTGCAGTTGTTGGTTTGCTCAGTTCGAGGTCGTGGTGGAGAACTGTGCAAATTCCCTCAGCAGGAGCTGTGGATGTGGTCAGGGACAGAGTTTACCTGCCCCTGCTCCAGAGTGTGCTGGGATTCTGCAGACAGCACTCAGTCTGAGAGCGGAACCGGAAGCAATGAGAGCTCAACTCTCCCTCCCAGGCTGGGATATAGGCACTGAGGCCTCGTGTCCCCTCCTTACCTCTGGGCAGGGTTTGAATCTGCCCTTCAGAGACCCCTGTAGTTGGTTTTCTCAGTTCGAGGTCATGGCGAGGAGCCGTGCAAATTCCCTCAGCAGGAGCTGTGGATGTGGTCAGGGGCAGAGTTTACCTGCCCCTGCTCCAGAGTGCGCTGGGATTCTGCAGACAGCACTCGGTCCCGGGAGCGGAATGAGTGTCAGATTTTTAAACTAGAACATCAGCATTGTATGTGTGAATGCATTCATGAAAGCTATGTCAGTGTATTGAAATAAGCAGAACTTAGAACAAACTCAAACTGTTTTTACTGGATTAAATTAGAGCAGCCAACAGTAGCCCCCAGCAGTATTATCAGTATAAATAAGTAATAATTCAAGAAATTTTCATGTTTATATAAATAATATAAAGTTTTGTTTTAAATGGAATTTCTCTATGAAGAAAGTGTAATTGAACAGTTTGTTCTTAGGCACAAAAATATTTTTACAATAGACAATGAAAAAAAAATCAAAGCACAAATAAAGTTATTTTTGCAGTCATTGTGAAAAATAGTTTTCCAAATGCTTCTGAGATAAATGTTTTAATAAGCGGCTTTTAATTAACCTGGAGAACATTTACATCTAATAGCATTCCTCCAGGGATGGACTTTTTAATTAGTGTCTTGACTTAAGAGGAACCAAAAAGAAGCTGTCTCACTATCATCCTGTAAGTTCACTTTATAGTTAATTAAAATCTACAGGATTGAAAAACAAGGGAATAGCTATGCTTAGGCCCAATGTTTTCTTGAAGATGAATTACTCAGATTTGGATGTTGTCAGCTTGAAGAGAAGCACCAGTTTGCATGGAGAATGTCTGAAGAATATTCCCCACCTTGGTCATGTATCCCACAGTCCTGGGCAAAGCCATTAAGCGCCCAATTGGAAAATACTATTACTCTTACCTAGGTATGGAAACTTTATTAAAATAAACTGCAAAACTATTCAGGAAAATGGAAAAGACTCAAAAGCTTAGGCAGTATTATGATGAAACATCTAATATTTTCTGAATGGTTTGGTAATTTATATCAATTAATATTTTATGTAAAAAAAGTCCTGGAAAGTGAAAAATAGAAAATGCTGTCTTTTAATTGCAGTACTTGGTTCCAGTTAGGCTTTTTCAACAGTATAAACATCATTTACATATAAGCCTGGTTTGAACATATACAATATAGTAAAATATCCCTTTAAGTTGGGCTCACGGTTATAATGCAGTATACTCCAGTGTCTATGCTTGATCAGTTGTTGAGAGAAAATGAACTTGACATGCCTGGGAAAGAAAAGTACTTAAAATGCAATGATAGTCACATCAGTCGTGGAAAATAAAACAGTTTGAATAATTATTGCACATTAGCATGGAATTGTGTTTTTAAGTAGCTGTACTGAACAGAAACACATTTCCCAAGTGTAGGGTAAGGCTCAGAGTGGCTCAGAATTCATTAAATGTGTAATTCCAATCTAGTTTTCTGACTTCAAAGTGGATGTGAAACTTTTGTTTATATCTGTCTAATTTTGCAGTTTGTCTTGTGTCTTCAACATATTAATCTTTTATATTAATAATTTTGTCTTTTTACTTCTTTCATTGCAATCCCTCTTAAATATAGTTAGAAGTAGAGAGTGCATTAATAAATAAATAAATGGAGCTAAATATATTATGGAAATAAAAACTAATTTTATTTATGAAAAAATGTACATCATAGGATATCAGGGAGATGAACAGGTTTAAATATACCAGTAAGCAAAATTCTAATAAACTTAAACCAATCAGTGTGTTTTAGAGACAAAAATTTTTATGTAAAACAGACTTTTAGTGGTATAATAATTCCACTACAAATCCGACATTAGATTTCTTCCTGTTGAGAAGTGAAATTTGTTAAATGAAAACATAAATAGGGAAGTGGCATGAACTTCAAAGGCAGACTCTGGACTCTGGGGAATGTTTGGAAACTCCAATTAAAAAAAAGGAACCCCATTTTTTTCCCTTCTGATTTTACCCAGTGTATAAATTATATTCAAATACATAACATTAATAGCTTTCTTATAATTCTCCTATGAAAATCAAAAATAACAGTCCATAGTTTATACTTTTTGTTTTCTTGGAAGAGGTTTTAGTGACATTCATTTTTCTTTCCTCCCTTGTAAAATAGGTTGTACTAGATCACATGGTGCAGCATCTGCTGGGAACCCCAGGGTGTTCTGTGACATCTAAATCATACATTAGAAACAATATCACCAGGTAAACCCACACAACGTAGCTGGAGAATTTTATTTCTTTAGTTATCACTCCTTACTTGAGCACTGGCTCACAAGTTGGGGAGAAGATGAGGTCAGGATGGATGCATTTGTCTTGGAATCACCACAGGGAGGTTTTTAGAAGAACCAGGTGAAAAAACACTGTTTTTCTCCTGCATTCAGACCTTTCTTCATTTACTTATCGTGGTCTTTATTTCATTGCTTTTTAATCCTTTATTTTGTAATAGGAGTTTCAGAATTTATTGTACTCTTTTAATGTAAAATTATTTTTACATTGACTCTTTTCTGTTTATTTTCACACTTTTAGGTTTTCCTTTTTTGTTTCCCTTTATGTCCTCCTTTTTTTTCTCTGCCTCCTTCTTTTTAATTTTGAAACACAGCTGGCCTCAAAGTTGATATAGACAGTGAGCAGCACTGTTGAACACCTGAGTTAGCCATAGAGGTCAAGCAGTGGTGGCATATGTCTTTAATCCTAGCACTTGGGAGGCAGAGGCAGAGATCCATCTGGATCTCTGTGAGCTCAGGAAGACACTGGACTACTTGAGATTTATCCAATCCTGGAAAGAAACAGAGCCAGGCGGTGGTGGCACACTCCTTTAATCCCAGTATTGGGATCCAATGACTCTGCTCCCAGGATTTGAGACACACACACACACACACACACACACACACACACACACACACACGCACGCACGCACGCACGCACGCACGCACGCACGCACGCACGCACGCACACACTTTTTATCCCAGCACTAGGAAGTTAAAACAGGAAGTGATATGGCTGGACAGAGAAAGGAATGTAAGGTTGAATGAAACAGGGAGTTCTCCCTTGCTGTTCTTCCATTTCCTATTCAGTTCTAGGACGAATGGAGACAGGATCTTTTCTTTCCGGTTGAGAAGCTGGCAAGGTGAGAAGTGGCTGTGGCTTGTTCCCCAATATCTAGCTCTGGGTTTTTATTATTAATACAAATTAGGGTTTGTGCAATGTGTGTTAGTGTGTGTGTGTGTGTGTATATGTATGTGTGTGTGTGATTTCAGAGCTGACTGCAGTGGGATTATGCTGGTAATGTCAATATTTGTCCCGCCTATGGGTTTAATAAAAGCTGATTGGCCAAAGGCAAACTGGAAGCATGGGTGGGGCTATCAGGCTAACAAATCTGGAACATCTCAATGCAGACACAGACGCCAGAGTCGCTGGAGCTGCCAGGAGATGCCTAGGAAATGCTGCTCTGAGAAAAGTTACCGAGCTGCAAGACTGAACTAGATAGGTTGAATTCAGATAAAGGAGCTAGCAAATTTTATGCCTGGGCCCTTGGTCAATCAGTGTAAAAACAATAGAAGCATTTGTGTGATTCTGTGGGACTGTGAAACTGTGGGTCTGTGGGGCTGAACCTCTGGTTCTGGCCCGGAATGTCCGGGTCAGAACCATTTACAACAGCTAACCATTTGGTTTTGGATAGTAACTGGTAAAGCAATTTGCATGCTCTTCCCTGGGAAGGATTGTTTCCCCCACTTCAGCATTCCTTATTTACCTGTTGTCTAGAGTTGAGGCCTCATAAGAAGAGGAAAAGATTGTATGAACCAAACATTGTTTAATTTTTTTATTTAAGTGGCAACCCAGTGCAGGTTTGGGCTAAAAAAAGGCAGGGTATATGCTGGTTAATCTTGGGAAGAGGAAATCTCAATTGAGGAATTGTCTGTATCAAATTCATGTATAGCATCTTTATGTAGGAGGACACTGCCCATTTTGGGTAGTATCATCTCTAGGCAGTGGGTTTGAATTTATAGCTCAGTGTGAGCCTAGAAGCAAGTTACTAAATAGTATTTCTTTGAGGTTTCTACTACAAGCTCCTGCTTTGAGTTATAGACTTGGCTTTCATCAAAGATAAAATAAACTCTTTATCCCCAATGTTGCTGTTGGATGGCATTTTTATCACACTATCAGAAAAGTAACCAGGACAGAAGCACAATTGGTAGAAGGCTGTCTACCCTGCATGAATCCCTAAGTTCTGTCCCCATGACTGCGTAACTAGGAGTGACTGCACATACCTGTTCTTCCAGTATTGGAAGGATGGAGACAGAAAGGTCAGAATCTCAAGGTCATCTTCCACTTTCCATACCTAGGTAATTTGAGACCAGCCTAAACTACATTCAGCTATTTTTATAAAAATGGAAAAAATAACAAAAACAAAACATTTTGGCTGGTATTTAAATGAATGTAAAATTTTACCTGACTTTCAAGAAGTCAAGGTAAGTAGAAAATATCGATTGTGGGTTATGGACCAGTGATCACAGGGTTGAAACCTCTGTGTGAGTGCAAGCTAGCTCAGAGATACGGAAGCTAAGCTAATGTGAGTGCAGGCCTGCTCAGAGACAACAGAGGCTAAGCTAGGTAATGGCATGAGAGCTTCTGCAATCTTGACCTATAAAGTTATCTGCAAATAACCTACAACAACCTGGCAAGTTGGAACAATAGAGAAAAACTGGTTATTTTAACACAGGGTGCCAGGCAGAAAACATGGGCCAGATGTTAGGAAGTACAGTACTTAGATAAAAGGTCACTGAGAATCTGTACAATTTTCCTTTCTGTATTTCTGCTTCTTCCTGCTCACTTGCTTAAATTATTGTTTCAGTTTTTATTCATTTTCTTGAAGGTAAATTTCTCTATGAACAGCCCAAATGCTATGTAGAAGATTGTCTTACTCAGCTTCTATGCATAGATGGTATATGACTAGCCACAGGGGCATAGAAAATGTAAATCTCTAAGGAATAGAATATGATTACTCTTAACTGAACTAGATACCTAATCTTGGTCTAATTATACAGAATATGTAATTGGCCTCTATCTTATGATGTTTTAGTCAATTGTAGTTTAAGCTTAGAAGAAAGGCAAAATTGAGATCTTTTAGAAAAGATGTTATTTTATATGTATTTATACTGAAACGTAGAATGGTTTCTGGGAAAGAGTTCTTTTACTTAACAAACTTATTATGCAATCTCATTTTCTAACAGCACATTCTTGTCTTTATGGTGGCTATGTTCCAGAAGAACTGCAAATATGGGAAAGAATGCTTACCTCAATAACAGCTCAGGAAAGATAGGTAGAGGAGAGGCAATATCTCCCAACATCTTTAGCCCTAGGAGGATCAGATAAGACTCTCTTTAAGAACAATCTTATACTGCAGCTTATTATCAAACAGAACTTTAAGTTGCTATTTTGTTTTGTATATCATGCTATGAGTTTAAAAGGTAAGCATTATTTATTAATATAGATAAACTGAAATTCGCTAAGCACTAGATATTTTTCCTACTTAGCAATTCTTTGAAACTATTAGATATCTGGCATTCTTTCACTGAGCATGGGGAGTGAAAAAAGATTTATATCCCCCAAGGAATCTCAGAACTATGATAGAAAGGGAATATCAATTCTAAGCATGAAAAAAATATTGCTCCCATATTTAAGAGCAGAAAGAATTCCCTGTGAATTTATACAAAAGAGCAAGCAGTTGACACAGAATATTTACAGAACTTTGTCATTTCAGTTTTTTTCATCCTTCAGCTGGATTTTATGAATGTGGAGTAAATCTATCAGATCAATACTGTGCAATAGAATTATGAAGTAATTCAGAAATGGGAGATAATAAATTTTAAATTTTGTAGTAGAAACTTCAAAAGTAAATAAGAAATAAAGATAATTTAAGTAATATATTTTGCCCTAGTATATATTCAAAATTCTAATCAGTAACAAACATAAAAAACTATTGAGGCATTTTATATCATTTTTTTCATATTAACTGCCTCAAATCTGGCATCTACTTGTGCTTGAAACACATTTCACATTTACACTGTGCACATATGAGGCACTCCATAGCCATGGGTGGCAAATGCCAATCACTGATAGAATAGTCATAGAGAGAAGCTATTGTCATGCATTTTTAATAATAAAATGGAAGTGTGTCAGAAATCTTTCTTTTAATGCCCAGCTCAAATCCCACATCATGGAAGGCTGTCTGATATTATCAGTATGAAATGCTATTTCCTTGTACAGTTTCACATAAAACTTTCTTTTAACTCTCACTGAGTTCCCTGAGCCTGCCTTTTGTTACTGTTGATGTTTAAATGCTAACATCCTCATGTCATTTTCGTGAGGAAACTTTCACCTGTTTAGATAGAGTCTCAGAGTTGTATACTGAATGATGCAATAATTTATTTTTCTCCACAGCTTCCTCTTTCAGACCCCAGGTTATAGCTACAAAGTGTTGTCATTCAATGCAATTTGGACGTTATTATCTTTGGTCAGTTTGTGTGTAATTTTATAAAGGAGGATGTGGAAGAGTCACAGGCCGGGGATTCTGTACTTCAAATTCTGATTTCAAGCCCAATGCAAAACCTTGAACCGGTTATTAGTCTCTGTTCCTAGTCCCCACCTATAAAAGGGTTTTCTATTTGTTGGCTGAGAAAACTCAGCGAAATAATGTTCAGCAAAAGCTCTGTTTTGCAAATTCGAGGATGGGAATTTTTTCTGAGCACAACCAGAGAAGAATATCTTCGTGAGTAAAGCATCTTCCCAGCACTTGAGAAACAGACACATATTTATTCTTCTGCTCAGTTCCAGGGGCCTGACATTCATCTTAAAATGCACACCCTGAGTCTTTCCATTTCTTCCCATCTCCATTGCAGTCCCCTTTCTTTTCTCTTCAACACAATCCAAGTGACACATAAGCCTCCTTTCTAACAGTAGAGCATCATTTTAGCCTTCCTTGCCATTCATATAGCATTGGTTTTAACATTTGCCCAATTGTTTTTCAAATACGACCTGAAAGATGGTCTTAGAGACCTCTCCTGACTGATCTTTATTTAATTTTCCAGCCCACTGAGTTACTATGTAGCAGCTGTTTATGTCTGTTTGTTTCTTAAATATCCTACCACATCCCTGTTAAATGACAAGCACATTCACTTTGCTTGGACATTCCACATTCGGATTGGATTAACATTTTTCCTATCATTGCTCTCTCAGTTTAATATAATTTTATCATCCTCCCTGGTTGTCAAATTTAAATAAAACTTCTCTTTCTAGTGCATCTGTGATTTGATTATTTTATTTGTTTATTTACATAGTCATTTGCCAGCAGGGACCAGGGCTGGGAGTAACTTCCTTTCATCTAGAAGTCTTTGTGTTTTGCCAAAAGTAAGTTCATTCCGGGAATCACACTGCCCTGCTAGTTGTGCTCAGTAAGTAACTGGATAACTTAACTCTATATACAAAGTAATTCCCACATGTATTTGGGGTGATTATGAAAAGCAGATATTAATTCCAAGTGACAATATTAGAGAAGAGCTGAACTTGAGATGAACTTTTACTAAGCCAAAGCATCAGATTCTTGGAAAAAAGGGGCAGGATATTCTATATTTGCAAGGTCATGAAGTCAGGAGTGAGCATCCTATTTGTCATTTGTAAATGTCATTCAAGACAGAGACATCCTGAATAATAGATCATTCATGACAAAATCTGTCCTTTCTAGAATGATTCAGTTCTTTCCTATATTTAGCGCAGGTATTCCGAGGTAAATACTCAAGAGTTTTTAACGCTAATTGTAAAGGAATCTCATTTCTCCCCCTGCGTATCTGCCCTAAATTTTACATTTGAAGACAAGTGCCACATGGAATGATCTTTTCATGTGTTGTATTGAAGCCAATTAAAATTATTCACTGTAAGATGGAATATATAACCACACAATGGTATCTTACTGTATGTTCTTCAGAGACTGAAAATGATGTATTTGTTATTAAGATGATATTTTAGAAGCATATGGGTCTTTAGAATTCATAGTGTTGTTATGGTTAACATTATGTTACTAACGGTTATCTGAGTCATTCGCAATCAATGAGATTATTTGTTAAAGTTTAATGAATTGGGCAACAATATCCCAGTTGCTCAGTGAAGTGCACTTGCATAATTGGGATCGTTTCTCTCTTCATATAAAATTTATCACCCCAGGTCTCTGAACACCCTTTGAAAGTTCAAATAAGGCACAAATTATGTTTTCCTCAATTGGGTTCTCATCCATATATGCTCCTTTTGGACAGGAGAACTCTGTATGTTTTTATTCTATTGAAGGGTCACACAATTTTATTTTTCAATCATGTAAAATTCTTTTCCTTCTCCTTTTCATGAATGTGCTAATATGACTCACTGTGTCTGAATATAGCATTCCATTAAGGTAATATCCATGTGTGATGTGCTACTTTCTGCTGCATCCCTCTCATTCTCCAGGTTCCCAGCATCCTGCTCATCCCCCCTTATCATCTCACATCAGATAAGCAAGGAATGTTGTCAGTTACACCTATGAATCAATAAGCATTGAAATGCATCTAGAGTTCATGATCTTTCCCTTTCAGTAAGAAAGTTTTATTTCCAGAAGATGAAGGAGAATGTCTGCCTAGAAAACTGTTTTTACTTCTACCACACAACATATTATTTATCAAAGCAAGTAAAGTCTAAATAATGTATAAAATCAATATATTTGCTTTTATTTAGACTTGGAAGCATGGAGGGAAGGTAAATAAAGACAGTGATGATTAGCCATCAGCGAATTATAAAAACATATCCAGGTTATTAGAACTCTCAGGTTATAGGATTAGAAATACCTAAAGGCAATGGGGATGCTCAAAGTTTTAATGAGCAATTTAATGACCAGGTCCAGGTTATGTGAAAGATAGATGAGCATGAGGTCTGTCATTTAGCATTCATTGATTTTCTCTACAATATTTGTGCTGTCTTCTGTATTTCAGCTGTGCATTATAATAACCCTCTCTGTTGTTGACTTTTATGCATTGACTGTGTTTTGGTGTTATGTGTTTAGTAATGTTCATATGTAGCTCTCTCCTTAGGAACATGTGTAAATTTACTGAGGGCCCTGTGAGACATTGTTCTGACTGTCCATTCCAGTCACAAGCCAGACACAGCTCTGACTTTACCTTTGCTGTCTCTTATTACCTTTCTTTTCATGGCATCATGTTTTACTTCTTTGAATTGCTGAGGTTTTCTGGAAAATCTTTTGCAATGGGGAATAGATAACATAACTCAGGTCCAAACACTCTGGATGCTAAATGGACTAAATGAATCTATGGTACCTTGTCATAATATTTAGAATGAGTCTCTTAAGCTTACATCATGATTTTAACCTTAAAAGGAGAATGATAGATCAAACTAATTGGTGCTTAATTCTTCCCTAAATGTGACCTCATTCAAGACTTTCTTCTTGTGTGTGTGTGAGTGGGGAGATGGGAGCTGTTGCTGTTTGTCAAGTACTATGTGAAAATTAGAAATATTAGCCAGCATGTTAATTAAAACTTAAAGTCATTGCCCTGAGTCTAAATTTTGGCTCTGTTATTTACCCATTTAAATGGAAGTGGAATTATCTAACTTCATTTACCAGTTTACATGGAAATAGACGTATCCATTGATACTGTTCCTTGAACTGTTTTGATTTTTGAGACAGGGTTTCTCTGTGTAGTCCTGGATGCTGTGCGACTATGCTCTTGTACATTGTAAATATTTGTCACTGTAAATAAAATGATGATTGTTCAAAAGCCAGGCAGACAGAAAGTACAGGTGGGGTGACCAGAATTCCGGGGTGAGGAAGAGCAGAGTCACCTGCCAAACTCGGAGGAAGGAAGATGAGAATGTGTGGTGAGCAAACATACCAAGCCATGTGGCTGAACATATAAGAATTATGGCCATAGGCCAAACAATTTACAATTATTATAAGCCTCTGCATGTTTATTTGGGACTGAAAGGGTGTGGGACCAGCTGGGCAGGACATAGAAATTTAGGACTACAGCTGGCTGTTCTGAAACTTGCTTTGTAGATCAGTCTGGACTCAAACTCAGAGATCTGTCTCTGCCTCTGTCTCCCAAGAGCTGGGATTAAAGGTATATGCCACTACTACCAGGCTTGTTTTTGGACTGTTGACAAGGGATTAAAAGTTTATAGTCATCGTTATCTTTACAAGAGTTCTTTTTTGTTGCATTTGTTAAGCTTAGGTATATTAGTTGTCAGACATAGAGTATATTATGCCTAACCCATGGTTTAGCTACAAAAAATTTAAATGTAGCATTTGAAGCTTATGGGATAGCTTTGCTAAACTTAATAGTCTTTATTTTTAAGACATCTGATAGTCTTGTGTGAATCTTTTATGGCACTCTTGTCATGATTTGATTCTGAATTCCTATATTCTTTTGAAGTTAGAACTTACCCAGGCTTTGTCAATGGTGCTATTCACTTCAATTTTATATTTTAATTTTTTTACTCAAAAGTTATCTTTTCACTTGTATCAAAACAAACTCTTAACAACTTTGAATTATTTTCTTTATAGACATTGACCAAACCTCTGTTTTTCTCCAGTTTTAAAATTCTAAGCCAAAACATTTAAGGGTTACAGTGGACTACACTGTCTAACATGTAGCAATTAGTGACTTGTTACCATAAAATCTTGACAAGTGGCCAGATAAAGTTCACATGTACCATAAATGTCAAACTCACACACAATTTCAGAGTTAGTGGGAAAATAAATGAAATCATTACCAGTTTTATGCTGGTACATATAAAGTAGTGATTCTGATAGAGTAAGTTAAATGAAATATTAAAATTCATTTTACATGTTTTCTTTAACTTTAAATACAGCTACAAGACATTGAAAAATTTCTCTTGTTTCTCATATTGTAGGTTAACTGGTCAGAGGTGCTTAAAGAATCACAGGATGTAGGGACATGTTTAGGTCTTGGAAATTTACCATAATAAAAGAAAAATTAACTTTTTAGGACTGACATGATAAAATAATTTGATCACTCAAAGTGAAAAGACATTAAAGATTAACATCTGGTAAATTAACATCCAGTATAAAAATCTAAGAGCAGAATTCATTTGGCTAGGGCCAACCAAATTTAATATGGTGCTATTTATGTTTCTTAAAATTCCAGATAATTTTACCTTTGTTTTTTTTCAATATTGTTTCTAAAATGATGAAGTTGTGAGATGAGAGTATCTTTGTTTTTGCTTTTGCTACATGTGGGAGATTAAATTTCATGGATAGCTACTCATAGGCTTATTACAGGAAAGCCTTCTCAGCGAATCTTGTCTCCAAGCTACCTTCTTCAGCATCACTGCATCTCCTCCTTGTCTCTCTCTTCTTAGATTCCACAGACCTCTTGATCTTAGTTTTCCATTTCTACATTTATGACTCTGCAATTCATATGCCATATTCTAAAGCAAAAACAAAACAAACAAACAAAAACAACCATGTTAGCTTGTTGCCTTTCTACTCTAAAACTGCCCTCATTTCTTTAGAGAAAAACAAATTTTAAATTTCTTACATAGCCTATATGACCAGCAGACTCAAAGCCAGGAACAGTTTGTCTTTTCTTGATTATTCCATTTTTCTATGTCTTGCAGGTTCATCTGCTATTTTTATGAAGTTTTTTGCTTAATTCCTCTGGAGCATTCAAGCCTTTCCTCTTGATTGATTGGCAAATTTCCAGTCAAATAAATTCTTCCTCGTCTTAATGAGACATATTTCATTTCTATCCAAGAGACTCTCCATGTGTAATATTAAGCCTAGTCTAGGAAATCACATCCCAGATCAAAACCAAATTTTTCACAAGCCCTTTTAAGCTTCCCAAGGCTCAAACTAGGTAACTTTTGCTTTATTGCCAAAAACTTAATAGATTTTAGTCATTTTCTGAGATATCTGAAAAAGATATTTACATACTAATCATTACTTGAGATTAGTGTTTGGTCTGCTCAGTTATGGTATGTTTTGTGTATCTTAACAAGTTTGACACAACTAGTGGAGAAGGGTAAAGCATTTCTTCTCTCACTTTGTCTCCAACTTTTTTTTCCCTCTGCCCTTTCTCTTCCTTTGTTTGGGGCAGGTGTCTCTAGACTGGCCTAGAATTCACTATGTAGCTGAGGATAACCCTAAATTCCTGATTCTTCTCCCTCATTTCCATTAACATTAACTAACACTAACAGCCTAGAATTACCTAAACATCTCAATTTAGTAATTGTCTTCATCAGATTCATCTATGACCTTCTCTGTGAGGGGTTGTATTGATTGTGTTAATTATGTAAGTGGGCTCTGCCTACTATGGGTGTTTCTATTTTCTGGGTTGTGTGAAAAAAAAAAAGAACTAGCCAGCCATGAACATCTTATTAAATAATCTCTAGCGGTGGAGTTTTGAAATGAAGAAATGGAGCCCAGTGATTTATTCCTAACCTCATTCTTTTGGTATTGGATTGGATCTGTATCAGGTATGTTTTGACAGGCTGTGTGTGCTTCATTGCCTCTCTCATTCTCTCCTCCTATATTGTTTGGAATCCACTCAAAGATAAGGCAGAATGCAACCATGACTCATTGGCCACACATTGAATGTAGAAGCTCTGGTAAAGGATTACAGGCAGCAGAAACAGCAGTGGAAGCAGAGATGGAGTAATATGACAAATGATGAGGATGATTGGCACTTATTTAAAAGCTCATATTTCATTTCCAGTATGAAAACTATTTATTAAAGAAACATGTAGCTCAATTCTAATGAGAAATGTAAGAATTTTTGTCACATTTTTTCCAATTATCTTATGTGGTAAACCACCTGGTCAACTGGGGTTGACTTTTACATTGAATTTTAAAATGATTTTACTGCTCAAATAGAATATAATCTTAAAAAAACCAAGCAGATTAACCAACAGATTATACTAACAAATATCCCAGGAAGAAAGATACATGTATGTAATTTGTGATGATATATTGTATATTTAAAAGGATCAGCTTGGAATATCAGAGGACAGAATAACCCACAACCAAGCCATGAAGTTCAGAGAGTGGTGACTCAAACCTTTAATCTCATTATTATATTTAAAAACTAAGAAACTATATGTTATTGGAATTACAAATCTGTACATAAAGATCATTTAGGAGTCACTTTTTAAAAAGCAATTTGATTATTTAAAAATGCCACCGTGGTACATCTACACAATGGAGTAGTACTCAGAAGTAAGAAAAAAATGATATCCTAAAGTTTGCAGGCAAATGGATGGATTTGGAGAGTATCCTCCTGAGTGAGGTATCACAGACTCAGAAAGATAAGCAGGGGATGTACTCACTCATTAGTGGACTCTAAACAAACAAACAAACAAAAAAGATAAAAGCAAAGCATGCCCAAGCTGCAAACCACAACCACTGAACAGCTTGGGATCAGAAACACTCTGGACTGACTCCTTGGATCCCACTCCCCCTAGAGGAACACCTGACTCACTCTAGAGGGAGGGGGGAGAAAACTTCCTCTGCCAGGAGTGGAGACTGAACTAAGCAATATTGGGGCAGTGGGACCATGGGACTGCTTACAGCCTGCCCAGGGATGGGATGGGGAGTTGTGGAGAAGAAGAATGGCCTGATGTGGTGGGAGGGATAGGGACCTTGAATGGGAATATACAAGGATAGAAAGTGTGACTTCTTTGTTCATAATAATAATAATAATAATAATAATAATAATAGTAAAGGGAAAAAAAAGAATGCCACTGTAGGTTTTTGATTTTCAGAAATAATTTGGAACCATTAACAAAGCACGTGTGAACCACTCTTTTTCAGTATCAGAACTGGAGAAAGTAAAGTTCCAGCAATAGGAAAGTAAATGCAATAGTAAAGAGAAAAACTGTAGTAAAGGCTTCAGTATGCATACGAGATGCTTTTCTCTGCACTGGAGCCCGCCCTGAGACTGTGGGGAGATGTTTCTAGTGGATCTTGTTCCTGGCCGCGGCTTTGTTACTATCACACATCTTGGAGGTGGAGAATATCAGGTGTAGTTTTCATTCTTGCACTTGACTAGTGTGTGTGTATGTTTATATTTGGACCTGGCCGGCAATTTCTGTATAAAACTCACAAATTATGAAAATTCTTTTTCTTGAATTGATTTTAAAAGCATAAGATGTAGACAAAAACATTGCTGTTAAATTAATGAGTATAAGTTTCAGCACCCTGGGATTTTATTTTATTGATGTCTTTTCTGCACCTCACCTCTTGTGTGTGTGTGTGTGTGTGTGTGTGTCTGCACAGAACCTACAGCCATCCATCCAAGAGTTCATGAATAGTTTAACAAAGAAAGGACAGAGCTATTGAGTAATCCAGGCTCATTAATTGTGAACTTGCCAGGAGGATCTGACTTTAAATCATTAATGCAGGCAACATTTCTCTCCAGAGCCATCAATGTGATTCTACCGCATGAAAAAATGTGATAATGATGGATATTCTCTTCTTTTTCCTTCTTTTTATTGGAACTTCAGAGACACAGGTATTTTATATTTACTCTTACAAAACTAAGGGGCAATGTAAAAGGTTTAAATGTTTTGGAGATGTCATTGTTTCCTCGTTGACAGAGAGCTGGCATAGGTAGAAATACTGATTTGTACTTTGATAACCGAGTGTTTTGAAGGTTTTCATCTTATTTTGTGGTACTTAGTAAACCATTGCATAGCAAATTCATAGTTTGTAATGAACCTTTGTTTATGAAATTTTAACAGTATAGTACATTAAAAAGCATTAACCTCTTGGATAATGATACATTTGTTATTTTAACTTGTTTTTCCCAAGTAATCCACTATTTACTCTTGACATTGTAGGCTGATATTTCCAATGCTATTTATGACACTGGGTACGATATAACGCTCTCTTCAATTTCTGCTACAACATTCAGCTCTCCTGTGAGTAGAACTGTTGCAACAAATGTGACAAGTAAGTCCCTGCTTTAAATTCCTTTTTAAATTATGTTTACTCATTTTTATACTGTTGGATAGAGATATTGACATGGGCAGCATTTGTAGTATACATGGATGAAATCAGTATAGAACAGTTAATGTCAAATAGGAAGTTGAGAACTTGCTTAGAACTTACTTGTCTTCTCCAGGCTCTTTTGTTTCATTTACTTTCAAAATGAAAAAGTAATTATATTTGCTTGTTCAGTGGATCAGAGAGACTGTTAATGGTAATGTTTGAATTATTAGAGCCAAGAAAACAAACTCATTTTGTTGTTAAAGAAAGATTATTCAGTTCATAAGGATTTTTTTCTTTTCTTAGTTCTTGCTGGTAAACCTTGTATTAACAAATTCTTTGAAAAAATGACTTGGTATCAAAAGTATATTTGGCATGTAGTGTTTAGCAGCATTCCATTTTTTTACATTTTTACAAAAGAATGTTTGTGGTATTACCTCAAAGAATTTCTTAGTCCTTTTTTTCCACTGTAAATTGTAAAGTTCTAGAGAGAATAAATTTATACTGGTTCCTGGAAACTTCAAAAGTTTACATTTGTAAATATATATATACACACACACACATATATATATATATACACACACATACATACATACATACTTATTTTTTGGTGGAATTAGAATAATTACCTGATCATTTAACAATGTATGTTTAAAAAAATAGAACCAGGGCCTCCAGTCTTCCTAGCTGGGGAGAGAGTTGGATCTGCTGGAATTCTTCTTTCATGGAATACCCCACCTAACCCAAATGGAAGGATCCTATCTTATCTTGTTAAATACAAGGAAGTGTGCCCATGGATGCAGACAGCATACACCCGAGCGAGAGCAAAGCCAGACAGTTTGGAGGTTCTTCTCACTAACCTTAACCCTGGAACAACATATGAGATTAAGGTAAATATTTTGTGAATGGGTACTTTGTAAATCTAGTAGCCGAATGTAAGGAGCACTGAAGAGTGACAGAATACATGTGTTTAACACCCACCCCCAAATGTAAAACCAGGTGAAGTAATTGTAATCTTTCTTCATCTCTAAGTAGATAAATATTTACATATTATCCATTTTGAAAAGCTTTAGCTTAATATCTTTTATGGAAGACAAATTAAGTTTAAAGTTTCAAAAACTTCAGGTTTCAAAGTGAAAACATTACATACTACTTATTTATTATTTCTTTTCTTTCTTTTTCTTTTTTTTTTTTTGCGTGTAAGGATGGAATCTAGAGCCTCATTTTTTGTTAGGCAAGTGCTCAACCACCAATCCATATTCCCAGACTAAAACACAGTTCTTTTTTAATCAGACTTAAATTTTATCGTTGGTGTTGTTCCTTGTTTAACTTGGATGCACATGACTAAAACTTTAAATAATGCATTGAAAGCTATGAAAGCTACAGTTTTACTAAAAATAATGAGTTTAATTCTGTTTCACTCAAGAAATATTTATTGAACACTTATTTGCTTTTGCAATTCTATAAGTATGTGATACTTTACAAGGTTAACAATTCATGATTTAATGTTTTATTTGAATACTTACTAAAGATGAGCTTGCACAAAGCAGTACTGTATGAGGTTAAATAGAAATGTTTGCAATTATGGATAGCTTTGACATTTGCAGATGAGAAGGTAAAGAACAGAGATATTTTCTTGGCTCCTTGTTTCCAACTTAATGTAGACACTTATTTTTTTCTTAAAAAGCATGCTTTTCTTTATTATTTATTTGTTATGTTCCATGGGGTGTGCGTTCCAGGTGATGTGCATGCCATGGTACAGTGGCATTGTGTTGAGGTAAAAGGACAGTTTGTGGGAGTTGATTCTTTTCTTCTACCTCAGGGGTTCCAGTGCTCTGGCTCAGGTTATCAGGCTTGGTGGCCAAAGCCCTTACCTTCTGAGCTACCTCACCAGCCCTGACATGTGTCTTATTTTTCAGTCTTGAAGATATGTTAATATAGCAAAGAAAATGGATAAAAGCTGAGTGTATGGCCTTGCTAACTATGGTAGCTTTCCTTGATGATAAAACAGGATAATAGGAGAGATTGTGTAAGAAAGTTTTTTGACATCTGAAAATTGCAAAATGTATTTTCTAGAAACATGTACATATTTAGGTTAACTAGCATCACGACACTTCTGGGTGTAATAAATAAATGTTAAATTTAATAAGATTTAAAAAATTGTTACTGAGAGCAAATTGGTTTGCCCAGGCTAGCTCTGCTTAGATCTATTTTTATGGGTTTGCATTTTATTTCTCTGAATTCTCTCATTTATTAAGAAGCCTGTAGTCTATGTTTCATCTCACAGTTCATAAATCACTGTGGTGACATTTGCTCTCTTCAAATAAATGTTAGCCATTGATGGATTCCAAAGGGAATTTAGCATGGTACATTTGATATCTTCAGTATAAGTAACACCTATGGGGAAAGCCTGTAAAGTGGTCTACGTATATTATTTCAGTTAGTCTCGGAAAAATCCTGTGACAAAGGTAAATTATTATTTCCAGTTAAATATAAGAAAAACGTGTTTTAGAAGACTTAAGCAAATTACCTAAAGTTCTCTGTCTGGTACATGGAAGAACTATAAGATTATCCGGTTCCACAATGTCCACGATGTTTACACAATATCCTGAGATTATGTAAAAGCTTAGGAGTCTCACCACCATTTACACAGTCTTCTCTGCCCTTTTGTGTATTTCACTAAATCTCACAAATAACAATAGTTTGCATCCTTGTTAAATTTTGACTTTGTAGTTAATCAATCTGACTTATTTTTCCCCGAGTGTTCATTTGCCCAGGTATAGAGTGTGAATCTTAATGTTTGATTCTATGAGGATTGTCCAGCCTATGTCTAGTACATATAGTGGATAAAGACTGAGCTTTGGAAAAAATATTTTAACTGAACTAATTTCTATTATAATTTCTTTTATGAACATGGCCAAGCCTTCTTACTTCTCTCTCACCCAGTTATTTTTTCTTTTTTTCATCTGAATGACATTGGCCAGACCAGCACCTAGCATGATTACTTGACCTTCCCCACATCTAAGCATGTCATTTTCTATTTTAGGAATATTTTATGAATTACAGGAAAATCATTTTAGAGCTTACCTTGTGGGGTGATGAAAGTTATATCATTTTAGAATTTGTGTATTGAGAAAGGAAAAAATTAAATAATCAAACCCTTGATCTGTTTCAGGTTGCTGCGGAAAATAGCGCTGGCATCGGGGTGTTTAGTGACCCATTTCTCTTCCAAACTGCAGAAAGTGGTAATTTTCTTAAGCCATTAATTACTAAATTAATTTAATCATGAATTCTCATCGTTTAAACAATCGGAACATAATGAAAATATGATGCAAAGTGTATAACTTTGAGAATGACCTTTCAATTCCTTTCCATTATTTTGGGCAGTAAAAGCATTCAGAAAAACAAAATTGTTCTTTCTAATAATAACAGCTATTTAGTATAAATGTGGAGACAGAACTTTTGAAAACACACAAAAAATAGAATAAAATATCATTTATTGTCATTTCAGGAAAAAAAGCTCTATTTTAATTTAATTTGTTTATTTTAAGAAAAACTTTTCTCTGCAGCCTAGGCTAGCCTTGATGTCACTATGCCATCCAGGCCTCACACTTAAGATCTTCCTCATTAAGTGCCCTGCCTGCTGGGCATACAAGTAGGCACCATCATGGCAAGCTTAAAAGACACATATATGAGTATTCTGCTACATTGGGGACTTATCTCTTTTTCTTCCCATGCATATATGTTCCCATGACTATATAGTGATGTAAATGGGCTATTGCCAAGACGGTATATATATCTTTTCCCATTAGCACCACTGATAAGCATTTTGTGACATTAGACATGAAAATACAGACTTCAGTGATTGACATATCTTTTTGGAACACTCATCTCACACACCTCCGTTCTTCCTGTGACTTCGAGGAAACCTGATGTCATCTTTACTTTCTCTCTCCACGTAAGGTTTAAATCTACCAGCAACTCCAGCTAGCACTTCATTAAAATATATACAGGGTCTTAAACCACACTGCAAATCTTGCTGCTCAATCCATTTTTATTTCCTCCTTAGATGACCCAAATACCTTCTAATCCAATTTGAATTATATTATTGAATTATATAGATAAATATATAGAAATTATTAGACAATAATATCACCAATTAACAATTATTTACCATGGACATTATATTCTAATGGAATAAAGTAAACAAATATGTGAGTTTATATGCCAGCTGTGCAATAATTTCTATAATTTTTGACATTACAAGTGATGTATATACATACATATGTTTATCATATATTACTATATATTAGTATGTATATGTACATGCATATATATAGCAATACATATGTACAATTCTCTCAAGTGCTAAGTGGAATTTAGCATAAATCCTGGTACATAGAAAGGATGTAACAGTCAGTACAGAAAAAAATGTGTAGTACATTCAGCAATCAAGTTACTGGTTTAAGAGATATTAAATTTGATGAAATACATGAGATGTGTAATTATTAAGAGAGGGGAAATTTGTTTTCTTATGAAAACAGTCCTATGAGATGTACATACACATTAATCAGTGATACTGTATTGAATGAATATTTTCCGTCCACCATTAAAACCCCAGCACTTAACTCCCTAGGGAGCTTTCTTTCTTTTTGCCTTCCTTCCTCCCTTTCTTTCTTTCTTGACAAATGTTAAATTTATTTAAGATTTAAATATCAAAGGAAGAACTTACAACTTGATGTCTAAATAGGAATGTAGAAAAATAAAACTGGAAGTTTTTGTGTATACAGGTCAAAAGACTTGATGATATGTGAGATTTTTACTTTATAGTAAAATCTCTTCTCCCCATCCTTTTATATTTTGGCATTTTTTTTGATACAGTGAAAACCTAAACTGTATTTGGCATCTTAATGCCAGTCACTGTAATTATAGTCATAGGCTTATGTCGAACATTTTTGTTTTATTCTATAATCTGAAAAATCTGAATTATTTATTTACATATTTAAACTAATGCACACAATTCCTTTCACTCTAAATATAATACAGTTGTCACTGAAACTAAGCACAGATTGTCATTATAGATAATTGATAGTAAGAAATTTGGAAGAAAGATTGATTTGAGGGAATATAAAAGCCCTAAATAAAAAAATCATAAACTATTATTTGGATATCTATACACTTGATGTTAGTATTCATTTATAAACTTTCAGATATGAATTTTTTTGGATTATGGCTACAAGTTTAAATTTGTCACTTTCCCCCAGCTTCTATAGTACCTACATAATTCCAAAAATATTTAAGAAAGTAAAATTTCAGCCCATACTTGTTTGGGTATTCACAAAAACCACTATTGATGAATAGTTTCCGTGTGTATTTGTAATGCTTCATTGAATGAATGGAAGTACTGGACTAATTCTGAAATATGAAGATACGGTTCAAATCTATTTTGTAAAAAATTTAATGTGAAACAAATAAATATATATTTATAAAGAAAGATTTTATTCAAGATATTACACATTTATTTTCACATTATATGAAAATTTAACATCTCTAAAGAATTTAAACAGTGTTTAAGTTTTACAAGTTTCCCATCCTACCTCCAGCTCCGGGTAAAGTGGTCAATCTCACAGTGGAAGCCCTCAACTATTCTGCAGTAAACTTGATTTGGTATTTACCTCGGCAGCCAAATGGCAAAATCACCAGCTTTAAGATCAGTGTCAAACATGCCAGAAGTGGAATCGTAGTGAAGGATGTCTCCATCAAAGTAGAAGAAATTTTGACTGGGAAATTGCCTGAATGTAATGTGAGTGTTGTGCTACACATTTCCTCACATCAAAATTTTTATTAAGCATACATTTTCAAGTTTTTATATTTTACAAAAATATACTCTTAGGCCATATGTCATGTTACATGAAAATGACTGTATTTTAAAAGTGTGAATTAAAGATTGGAAGATAACATCTGTAAAACAGATCTTAAAAGACTTCATTAATGGGTAGCATTTGGTCCAGCAGTGGAGGAAGGACAGATGGAGATAGACTGCTATGTTGGTATGCATGTTCCATTTGGGGTGGGGGGTCACATAAATCGCTGAGATGGGAAAGTGTAGTTTGTACTGAAGGAGAGGCCATAAATCCATCTGTCACAGGAGGGGGTAGCTGTTAAGGAACACATAGTCAATGGTCAATGTTAGATTAAACTGGTTGGTTGTTTGGTTGCATATTTTTGTAAAAATATTGCAATTTTTCCTGGATGTGAAACCTATAAAAATATTATGGTAGTGTTTCCCCTAAAATTTTCTTTAGTATTTTTTATTGTGTTACTGCTGATGAAGAAACAGCCAAGCAAATTTACTTTGTTTTAAATAGTTTAGTGAAGTCTCAAAAATCTTTTGTTTTTGAATTATGATCTATTTTGAATGCACACACACATCTGAATATACACCTTGATATCTGGAAATGTTACTTTTTTATTGCTTATTTTTGTTTTGAGTACTTATGATTTTAAAAATGATACAATCGTCAATAACAGACTGACATTTTCTTATGTTTTTTGCTAGGATGACATTAAAAAATTGTCATTGATGATTTACATGTTGCATTGCCTTCATTTTATGTCACTTTAAATTCTGCATAGTATTTCAATATCAAAGTACAAGGAACACAATATATTCTCTTCTAATATTATAGACATTAGTGACTATAATTAAAACTTAGCATTTTTCCCCTAAAACTCAATTTGCCAAATTTCTCACACATGTTGAGAAATAATATTTATAGTATAGAGAAAAAATAAATGGGTTGTGTTTCTTACGTTTACCTAGAGATATCATGTGATTACTCTTACTGCAATTTTCTTATCCATTAGGAGAATAGTGAATCTTTTCTGTGGAGTACCACCAGTCCCTCACCAACTCTGAGTAGAGTTACGCCTCCTCTTAGGACTACACATTCATCTAGCCCACTGGCGAGGAATAAGATCGGCTCTGTGTGGAAAGAGCCTGTCAGTTTTGTGGTGACAAACCTGAGACCATATACAACATACCTCTTTGAAGTTTCAGCTGTTACAACTGAAGCAGGGTATATTGATAGTACAATTGTTAGGACACCAGAATCAGGTATGATTTGATTTTGTTAGAAAGAAGGAAAATGACCTGAAGTTATTTATAGAGTAATCTTTCATTCTGTCCATAGAATCTTTTTTTGTTAACCTTACTTTCTTTAAGTAACTTTCTATAGGCATCCACTGGGAATATTCTCAATGCTAATCTCTGTGTGATTAATAAATGTGTTATATTTATTATATATGGTTATGTATAACTAATATGCATATGGCTATATTGGGACAATATGACATTGGCAAGAATTATATTACAATAATTTTAAGAATGACATACACTGCATCATTATATACAGTACTAAGTATATTTAAAAATTGTGAAAATAGATTAATTTAGTTATTTCATGTGTCTTACTCAAATTCTTCAATTCTAAACTGTTCTGTTTTACTTTTAAACTTAGCAGATTTTTCTTTGGATATGTCTGTGTGTATTGTACTATTAGTTTTTTTACAGGGTATTTCTTTATCTTAAATATATATGCACACATTTATATGCATGTGTAGTATATTTGTTTTCTCTATATTAATTTCAGTGCCTGAAGGGCCACCACAAAACTGTATAACAGGCAATGTTACAGGAAAGGCCTTTTCAATTTCGTGGGACCCACCAACTATTGTAACAGGAAAGTTTAGCTACAGAGTTGAATTATATGGACCATCAGGTAAGACTTAGTAAATTTTGCCTTCATATTTTAAAATAAAACTTATAAAATACATGGATAATTTCTAACTTTTAAAGACACAAATTCTTGATAAAACCCTAAATTGAGGCAAATAATGAAAAATTAATGAGGAAATCGAGTCCTTTGGATATTTTTTCTAAAACCACAAATGGGAAAATGGATGCTAAAGAGCTGTACATGTTCTTTGTGGGGCAGAAAGAACTAGAGACAGATAGTAGAATGCAAAAGATGTCATGAATCTTCAATCATTTATTCCAGAAGAATTTGACTTATATTAAAAAAAACATTAAGTTTAGATTATAAAAAAGTCACGTTTTTATGTAGAATAGGGCATTCACTTGTCATTACCATTACTCTCTGGACATATTATGAGAAATCTCTGTACTCTGAGCAATGTTATTGTGACTCTAAATTTGTAGTGAAAACGTGATTTAAAGTGATATTGCTGGCTTTAAATGATAACAAATTCTCCATTTTATCAACAAGTCAGACTTGAGTATTCTCTTATCGAAGAAACTAGTAGACTTAAGATATACTACAGAAAGTAGATTCAGTCATCAGTATTTTTTTTTTACTGAATATGAGATCCCATAGTTCCTGCCAAATTTTTATCTAAGCAATGATTAAGACATAAACTCTATTGTTGTTTATTTGAACACACTAAAGAAAATAAACCTTAAAATAGCAAATCCTTTTCTAGTGAAATGTTTATGGAGTCATTATGTGAGTAGACTTACTTCTAAGTGCTTTCTGCTTCTAAAAATTTCAAATATGTGAAGATCCTAAAAGTAAAAGATAGCTCATTTCCTATAACTGGCCCCAGTGCAAACACCACCCGGCGGGGAGAGAGAGAGAGAGAGAGAGAGAGAGAGAGAGAGAGAGAGAGAGAGAGAGAGAGAGAGAGAGAGAGAGAGAGAGAGAGAGAGAGAAAACACACAGGAGTACTCACTCACACACATCTTCTCTATTTGGTATCTTTTTCAACTCTTGGATGAAGTTGTTGGCTTTTGCTCTCATAATTTTTGGGGGCATAGGGTCTCAAATTGGGGGACAGCTCTCAAACAAATCACACTTGGAGGCTTATTTTTAATTATAAATGCCTGGCCTTAGTTTGGCTTATTTTTAAACCAAATTTTCTTAAATTGTCCCATCTACCTTTTGCCTTTGGGCTTTACCTTTCTCTTACTCCTGTATATCTTACTTTTGCTCCTATTCCCTGGCTGGCTGTGTAGCTGGGTGGCTAGCCCCTAGTATCCTCCTCTCCTTGGTTTTTTTTTTTTTTTTTTTTGCTCTTTCTTCTTCCTTTTTCAGATTTCTTCTATTTATTCTCTCTGTCAGCCAGCCCCACCTATCTTTTCTCTTGTGTCATTATTGGCTGTTTAGCTCTTTATTAGACCATTGGGTGTTTCAGACAGGCATAGTAACACAGCTTCACATAGTTAAACAAATGCAACATAAACAAAAGTAACATACCTTAAAATAATGTTCTACAACACTTGGGTGGCATATACAGTCTTTTGGAATGTGGTCATGGTCTAAATCCTGGAAGCTGAAATGGTTTTGCGATTTTCTCTTCCTCCTTCAGCAAGACCAGTTGAAGAACATTGAAGTTTTATGTAAGACAATTGTTGTTGACAATGAAATTGAATGGAGTGAGTGTCAGTGATAAAAGTTCACAATGAATCAATAGTGTATGATGAGATCCTTGAACGGGAGTTTGTAGTGAAATTAATATTTCCTCATTAATATAATGACTAAATGGAGGTCAGGTAGAATGACATGGCATGAGATAGCATAAAAATGAGATAATGCATCTTTTGTAGCTTTTGGTCAAGATATCTATGATCAGCAAATTATTTAAGAAGTTTTTATAACTTAATGCTGCTTATGTCTTGGGATAATAAAATCACCACACACTAAAATGGTAGTGTTGAGTACCATGTACAGAATGAAAGTGAATGACCTGAGGTTAATGGATATCCTGTTGCCATGGACTTGAAAACAGTGGTACACTCTGACCCCTCTGTCTTCTTCTCCAGGCTCTGAGATACTGAGTTATATACACACACTATTATGCACATCATCATTATATGGTGGGGAATCCTACTCAGAACTTTGTGTGTGCTAGGTAGCGTCCCAAATGATCTATATTTCTAGCTTCTGTTTCTCATTTAAGTACATTAAAAATAAAATCAAAAATCAACAAGACTCTTTAGTGTAAGGAAAATTATTTTAAGCACTGGAAGATCTTCATGTTATTTCTACTGTTCAAATTTGCACCATACTAAAGGAAATATTTAAAATATATTCACACATAATAATAAAATTTTAGTTTAACAGTTTGATTATTATCATTGATTCTATACACTATATAAAATGATTGTATATTTATAAAAAGAACTCAATTTGTCTGGTCTGCTTTTTGCAGGGCGGATTTTGGACAATAGCACAAAAGACCTCAGGTTTACATTTACGCATCTGACACCATTTACATTGTATGATGTCTATGTCGCTGCAGAAACTAGTGCAGGGGTTGGACCCAAGTCAAACCTTTCAGTATTTACTCCTCCAGATGGTATGAACTTTCTTCTACATAGAGTTAATATAATATTTTTGAAATGCTTGTAAATTTTATTGAATTGCTAAAATGTAATTTTAGAAGGAATTTGATTTATGTCTACCTAAATCTCCTAATTTTCCTTGATAAGTGACTACCTGCATTATTCTGATCTTTGTTCACTAGAATATTAATCCTTCAGCATACTTCATAAAGGAAAGGGCTGAAGAGTCAAGAGGACTAGACAAGGCTATGTGCACTGAAGGTGACGGAGACTTACAATGGCTTTTAGCAAAATGCCAAGAAGGCATAAATTAATCACACACATTTAATATTCATTTAATATTGCTTAGCTCTACTATTAGACAAGGAATGTGTTTTCTTAAAAATGTTATTTTCACAGTAATTACTGTATTTCTGTCACCCAGAACAATGTATTTTAATATTCAAGAGGTTTTCCAAACTGGTAAGGATTCCTAGTGGTAACAAAATACAGTTTTCATTATTTAGAGAAATTATGAAAATAACATATCTAAGAGTATCATATGTGTGCTTTTTAAGTGCCAATATTTTTAGAGAAATCTTTGGAATTGTATTATTTTGTAGTATTATAAAATATATTATATTTTATGGTTCATCCTAAACTTCATCAGTAGTTTCATTTCTGTTTAGATACAGTTAATTGCATGAAGGCAATCATGTTTTAGAATAAGATTGAAAAGTTTCAAGTTTTTATTGTTGTAGGTAACATACAATAACTGGCAAGTTAAATATACATATATGTGCACACATCTACCTACACAATTCAATTGGTTATACATTCACTATGTTATCACTCATGGATTAGACCATTAGAGGGCAGCAATCATCAGCAAATTCTACCCACCTCTTTCTTCAAAGAAAAAACTAAATCTTGATACTATTTGGTTGTTGAAAGAATGTAATAAATATTATATTTATTGACTTAGAATGAAATATATGTATTATATATGTATAGTATGAATATGAAGATTAAAAGGGAATGTATATTCATGAGGTAAAAGATTTTATTCCTTGCTATTGAGATTTTAGTGCTTTACCCCACCCAAAGAGCCTTTATTTGAGTGATTTTCTTAATGTTTTTTCTAATTCAATCCAAAAAGTGCTTCTGAGCATTTCCCAGAAAGCTAAAAGGATTTTTGGGTGGTTATAAACCTCTGCAGATATTTTTCTTAAATGAGTATTGGACCCACTTTTTTTCCCTTTTTTTAAACATTGTGTGTGTGTGTGTGTGTGTGTGTGTGTGTGTGTGTGTGTGTTGTATAACTCTGTGCCAAGGGTCATGTGTTGACATGATCAGGGAACAACTCTCTGGTGTGGGCTTTGCTTCTTTCATTTTTGTGTCCAGAGTCAAACTTGGGTTATGCTGCTTATTTGCAAATGCTCAGTGTACAGCATGTGTTAGAAACTTAGGTTTGGTGTACAGCATGGAAATAAGCAAAACACATAAAAAAGAACAACAAAATTATTATTTTTTATTACCAATCTTGATCTCTAGCATTTGATCAAGATAAAGAATTAGATAACATGTTGCCACAGGCAATGCTACCTTGCTTGAATTGGATGTCACTTAAAATTTATTTTTATTTATTTGTACATGTTTTATTCATAAAATACATAGAGTCCTAAGGAATTATCCAGAATTTTCATATGAGCTGTGTTTCACATTGAATTATCTTGAATGGATGACTCTTTTGTTGAATAGAAAAAGCAAATTGTCTTGAATTTCATCCTACCATCTTCAACAATTGCCTCTTAGAGACTACATCATGATGACCCTTAGGAGGTATTCACTGGCTACACAGGAAGCCCTACAAAGGCTGAAACCCACCTTACTTGCTCAAACCCACCTTCCCTCATGGAGCTCCATGACCAGTCAACTCCAGGAAGGGCTTTAGTAACTGAAAAATGTTTCCAGCTTCTGATATTAGTTAATCCTGCTCCCAATAATGAAATTGTACCATTAAAAAAATCCTGAAACTACAGGAGACCACCTAGCAAGTCACTGCACTAGATAAAGTCAAGAAAATTGATAACTAAATTTTATTCTTTATTGTCACAACAAGGTTTGTTGTTTTTTAATTAACACTATTCACTGCCCCATGTCTTAAAGTACTCAATATTTTGTTTTAATTAGAATAATTAAAACTAGCTTACATGTCCTAAATTACCTTTTAAAATGACTAGTATTCTGTCCAGTGTTCAAATATTCATAGACAAATGCTGAGTTGACTTCTTACAGGGAATGGTGTATGCTAGCACATTCCAGTGTGGTTGATTTCACTAACACCAAGACTTTTAAGATTCATAGTCTATTTAGTTATCCAAAAGTAGATGCTGTTTTATTAGTAGTTCTTCTGTTTTTTTCCCCTAAGGTTTTTATATATACATCACTTACTATTTTATACTGAGCACATATCCACTTAAACATAAAGAAAGACAATGGAGGAGGAAATGGCAATTTAATAATCTCCAATACTCCAAATGTCATATATTTGTTGGCAAATCACAAAGAGTCTCATCACTCTGTGTTTTTCACGAATCTCAGTGCATTTTAATTTTAGTGCTCATCATGCTCCTTTAATAGAAGGTTAATCTATCTGGATTAAATTAATGGAGAATGGTTACTTTCATGTATTTTTTTTGCTACAATATCATTGTTCTATGTCATATTTTCTAATAAATTTTTATCTAAAAACTTAAAAACCACCAAGAACTTACTTTTAATAATATTGTTTCTTTTATATTTACTTTTTCTTAAAGTTTCTAAATGTGCTATGTTGAGGATGACTCAGTCTCTGTGGCTACCACCTTCAGAATTGATTCTGCACTGTGAATAATTGCCCTGTGTGTTTGGTCTTCTTCAGTTTAGTATCGATATTAAGGGGATCAACCTAGTCCATACTTCTCTGGTTTCAATGTAAGAGTATGTGAGATTAAAGATAAGTGTCTTTCTCAAGAGAAAACAGTACTGTCTGCTCCACTTCCTTCATCGACTAAGTTTTTTTGTACTTGGTTATAAAAAAAAAAAAGTAGCTCCTTAATCTTTACTTGAATTACAATAGTAGGCATTAGTGTATGATGTGATTTTCAAGTTTTATTGATGAATGTATGTAAAAATGTCTGTGATTTTAAATTTGGCTCACATATTAACAGTTAGCATGTGTATTTTCTATGGTATTGATATATTTGACATGTTTCTACCATGCTTTCATAAAGAGGAAAGGACAATTCACTTGTAGAATATTTATTGCGTTTAAATAAAAGGTATAGTCATGAGTTATGCAATAATTTCAATTAATTGGAAAATTCCTGATCTCTTTTGTGATTCCTATTACACAATTCTGTTTAAAATCTTTCAAGCGTAACAACTCCAAAACAAGATATAAAAAGAAGGTCAAAGAAATTAGCTGTGTCTATAGCTCAGGGATTTTACAGTCACTTGAAAACTTTTTCTGTTCTTGGATAATATACAGGAGTAAACACAATGGAGTAACAGAGGGCTAGAAATAATTATTGTACTGGAATAAAACTTTCTTTTATACAATTTAATTATAAAATGAAACTTTTATATAAAAATAATAATTTATTTAAATAAAACAGGTAAACTGTTGCAGGAGGCTTTATGCCTCTTTTGTCCTTGTATTCAGATGCATAGAATAATGACCACTAGTGTGATCATTGATGAATGAGTGATTCACTGATTGGGGACCTACTCTAGAACTCTTTTCCTAATATTTTCTTAGCCAAAAAAATACACTCTCCTCATATCAGAACATCAGTGTGGATAAGAGTCTGAATAGTTATCCTTCATTACAGATTCCCAATTGTAGTTGAGTACATGGAGCTTAATTCCCAATTTCTACTGAAGCTTTTGCCCATGCTAGATACTAGAATCTTAACCACTAGAATAATTTTTCAGTTATAAGTATTTAAGTAATATGAAATATTTATATCATTACATTATGTAGTTTTTGTAACTGATAATTTCATGGAGACTAAGAAAACCAATATATTGAAAGCAAAATCTACACTGTTATAGCATATTATGCATTTAGATTAGATATAAATATGTTCTGTAATCATAATGATACTTATGGGAGTTGCAACATTATTTTCAGATTCCTTTTATTGTTTTCAAAAGAAGGGATCCTTCTCTGTTTCTTCCTGAGGCAATGTGACTCTCTTGTAACTGGATTTTGCTAACCCTAGACCACTCTGAAATGGCAAAGTGACATAAGCTTTGTGTGTTGTATTTTTTTTTAAAAAAAAACAAAAACTTTATTTTATTTATTTATTTGCCTTGGTGTTTTGCCTGGAACTGGGACTACAGACGATTGTTAGCTGCCATGTGGGTGCTGGGAATCGAACCCAGGTCTGGAAGAGCAGACGGTGCTCTTAACCACTGAGCCATCTCTCCAGCCCCTTGTGTGTTGTATTATATCTAGACTATAAAGGATGCTGTTTTCTTTTTCTTTTTTTATTATTATGAATAAAGAAGTCACATTTTCTATCCTATCCTTGTATATCCTTATTCAAGGTCCCTTCCCCCTCCCACTACATCAGGTCATACTCTCTTCTCCACATCTCCCCATCCCCCCCATGGGCAGGCGGTCCCAAGGTCCCACTGTCCCAATATTGCTTAGTTCAGCCTCCACTCCTGGCAAATTCAGTTTTCTCCCCCCAACATCAAGACTGAGTTAGGTGTTCCTCTGGGGGGAGTGGGCTCCAAGGAGTCAGTCCAAGGTGTTTCCGATCCCAAGCTGTTTAGTGGTTGTGGTTTGCAGGTTGGGCACGCTTTGCTTTTTTGTTTGTTTGTTTGTTTGTTTAGAGTCCTCTAATGAGTGAGTACATCCCCTGCTTATCTTCATGTTGCATTTTCTTGTTCTTAAATCTGTAATCTAAAAGTTCCTTTAATTTCTGATCCTTACCTAACCTTATGGGAGTTAAAAGAAAGATAATACATTTGAACTATAGGAAAGGAAGGAAATTTTGTTGCCAGGTTATTCACAAACATGGTAAATGCTCAGCCTTATTCATCCTTGCTTTGTTCTCTTTGAGGCACTGGGAGTTTTCCTAGATACCACTCTTGACCATTTTGTACATAAATATTGTTTTAAATACTTGATGATTTACGCAAATAGTTGTTTGCTTGTCCTATTTTTTTTTCCACCTCAAAAAGTGAGGACATCTTAAACTTTGGTCCTACATGGTTAATGTGTAAACTCAGCAGACAAGTTAATTCAACTGAATCTTCATACAAGTGCATGTAATTAAGAGACAGAAAACTGGACTTGTTGACTATATCTCATTGTACATTTGCTGCACCAGATACTGTTTTGGGGTATGTTACTATATTTTAATAAAGACTCTAAGGTTTTTTTAAGGCATTAATTATTTATAAGAGCTTTTCTGGAGTTTTCTCCTCCTCCTTCTTCCTCATCTTTCTTTCCCCTTCTCTCTCTCCCTCTCATCTTCCTTCTTCTTCTTTCTTCCTCTTCCTGCTCTTTCTCATCATTATCATCATCTTCATCATCATTACTATAGTGTTTGTGAACTTGGTGTGATTGTGGATATTAGAGAACAACACTGGGGAATCTATTCTTTCTTTCCTTTCATCAGAGTTTTAGAAATCCAGCTGGGATACTCAACCTCTGGTTTTTACGCTTGAAGGCAAGTGCTTTTACTCCCCGAGCATCTCACCAGTCTGGAGATTATTTTAGTGATGTGGTCTGACCAAATGGTATGACATTTTAGTTTTGAGAAAAGATTCCATGTTATCTATCCTGTTGCTCATACTTTGAAAGAATGCACATAAAATTAGTTTTAAATTTCCATGCATTTAAGGAATCTTGCCACACTGAATTTTTAATATGTTAGTAATTATTCTAGTCAATTTTCCTAGAGCTATTTATATATCTAATATTATGGGTTAAGGATTTAGAGAATATTTTACATTTGTTAATGTATTTTCTCTTTTTAATTTTATTTAAAAATATTGTTTAGTTCCAGGTGCAGTGTTTGATTTACAAATCACAGAGGTAGAAGCCACTGAAATAAGGATTACTTGGAGGAAACCACGACAACCAAATGGAATCATCAACCAATACCGTGTGAAAGTGTCAGTCCTGGAGACAGGACTCATTTTGGAAAATACTCTGCTCATAGGACAAGATGAGGTATTACACTTTTTATTTCCCATTTTGCTGAAACCTTTCTGTTGGTTCTGGTTCTAAGAACCTGGCATATTTGTCAACCTTCTACATAAAAACTTAGCAAATGTGCTACCAGGAAGTAAAATAGATTGAGATATGTTGGGATATTAACTAGATCATAGTTTATTTTAGGACTTTTAAGCTAAGTGTCACTAGTCTTTTTCATATGAAAAATGTCCATTGAACCATCACACAGGACTAAAATTACTTCTATATGTGGGCTTTATTATTATAATCAAGTTAATGAGTTCTTTGAAGACAATTATTGTGATTTAAATTCTCCCAGAAGCTTATAATTCAAAACAATTGCCCCCCACAAAGACTACTGTCCAAAGGGATTATGTCCTATTTGAACCTGAGAAGCTAACAGCCTCAGACTTGTCTTTTATTAGTGAAAATATGTAATTACATATAAAGAAAGTCAAGTATTCCATTTAGCATGGGAGGCTTTGATTTTTTTTTTAATACACTGCATTTAAGCACAGTGGCTATCTTATTGTCCCTTCTTGTTAGGAAGTGCAGGTTGCTGGTGTGTAGCACCTCCTTTACTTCCCAACCACTCACCTGTGAGAACCCTTGGTGTCCCAGACTTCTCATATCTTCATGTTGGCCGCTCCCTAGGCATTCTAAGGCTAAGTGTACTAAGGAACAGAGTAGCAATCAGTGAGCCATTAGAGACATACATGATGCTTATTAAGAAATTGGCTTCTGCTGTTTTTAGTTCAGAATTGCTACTCTTGTACCATAACACCATTCTCACTTTCCCTCCTCTATTTCTGGAACTAGACTTCCTTTAGCACTGGCTATAATTTCACCGTGGTACTCAATGCTACGTAGCTATTCAGGACCTTTCACTACAATTTGTTACCAACATCCATCCCCAGCTTAAACTTTGGTCCTATGTTTTGTCCTTTCTTCTGTGAAATGGATGGTGAGCTATATGTTTTCTGATATTCTAGTTGGCATCTCATCAAAGAGAAGAAGCTTAAACATTTGTTGCTGCTGATACCATCTTAAAATAGATACATGGTTTTCTTTGAACCAGGTGACAGGTTTTCTGCATTTGCTAATAGCGCTTGTTAAATAACCAGGCACACCTGTTTTTCTCTAGAAGTTCAAAGGTTCTGGAAAGGTCAGTTGGAGATTCTGTAACATAGCAGAAAGAGCATTATTATCAGAACCATTCAATCTGAATTTAAATATGGGCCTGGCTATTACAGGATAAAATAGTTCAGAGTGTAGGTATATAAGGTAAATGGTTAGTGCCTGGTTCTGCCATTATTGATGGCTTAATCCTAGGAAAGGAGGCCTGATTCTTTTAACTTGAGATTTAAGTTAGGAATTACATGAGTTTCTATAACAAAAGGCCAACTTTTTATTATAGAATTTCATAGATTTTGTGTGTAAGGATCTTAACACTGTAGCTGACATTGTTATAAGTTTTTTCCTAATATTTGTGGCTTGTTGGAATTAATCTTGGCATTAAAACCATTTACTCTACTGGAAATTCAGTCTCTAAATCTCTCTTAATAAGAACAGCCATTCTATTCTTAGGTTTGTAAAGGGATCATTTCTTGTGACTTGAAATTCATTGTACTTCCTCATGTGACTGGTCACTGTGCTCACTTTAGAACACTGATATAGAATGGTAGGTACAGCAGAGGGTCTAAGCCAAGGGGTCCCAAGTCTTTGGCCTATCTTTGCTGCTTTACAACTGTGACTTTGGACAAGTCAACCTATAAAGGATTTCTAGTTTCATGTTTTTTTTTTTTTTTAAAGTGTGTATATGTTTGTATGTAGATGTATGTATGGTTGAAGATTCATATGTGCCATGCACTCATGTAGAAGTCCTTATGTAACTGCTTCCTTTTTTCGTTGTTTGCTTTTCTTTTTCTTTTTCTTTTTTTTTTTTTTTTGAGGAAGTCGGAGTTGTCTTGCCAACCAACTCATGCTTTCCTCCCCCTTCCCCCATTTTACAAAGCAGATAAAATAAATTATTGGATTAATATACTCAGGTTAGGCACTCTCTCTTCCCATTCACCTCCACTTCTGTCTCAAAAGCACTTTAAATCTTGAGAATTATTTTAGGAGTTACATATGACCTCAATACAAGGGTTGAATATCTTTAACAGTTCCCATGATATTAATACATTTTTATCTCTTAAAAATTATATCTTCTTTCCTAAATTTATCCTTCTACCCCTTACTATACAGCTTTTTGTAACATTTGTTCCTTAATTCTTCATTTACATTTATATACTGCAACTTTGAAATATTTTGGATTTAAATGATTAAAGAAAACAGCAAAGCTAACAGATGTTCTTATTATTTTCTAACAACTTTATAAAGATATTTCAGAGAGCTCTTTTTTTCCCCAGCATTGTTACATCTCAGCACTTTATTTTGCAGGTTTTTTTTTTTTTTTGATATCAGGTCTCCAAGTTACAGGTGTGCACCACCATTAAACTTGAATATAGCCCCTGTTTGAAATGATTTTACATTTTCAATTACCAATTCTACTCTGCATTGTTGTTTTCTACCTTTTTTTCTGATATTGTGAATTTCTACCTCATATGATTCTGCCAGGGTTTAAGTGTATCTAAACACCACCCTCATAAAGCAAAATAAGGGAAGAGCAAACCAAACAAACCAACCCAATGATTAATAGAATGGTAAGAAGCAGGAGGTTGGGATCCTAGCATCAGGGACTGTAGAACAGACATGAAGCTGGCATGTGAAGAGTCTACAGGCTACCCTAAGAGCTATCTAGAGCGGTTAATAGATTTCATGTGACAAGGACACTGTCTGAAGAAGGGCAGACCTAAAGCTTAGGCACCAAGCCGCTGGCTGAGAAATACTTCATACCTTGGTCTGATTTGGTTTTGAAAATTGAGATGTGGAGAAGAGAGAATGACCTGATGTGGTGGGAGAGGGAAGGGACCTTGAATAAGGATATACAAGGATAGAAAATGTGACTTTTTTATTCATAATAATAAAAAAATAATAAAAAAGCAAAAAGATTGATTTTTTACATATTTATTTATTTTTATTAGAAATAGGACAATTAAACAGGCATCAAGAAGTTAATAATTTAGTGAAATTATTAAATGAAAATAAACTATAATCACAACAACATCAGCACACAATAACGTAACAATAATTATTTTACACTGCCATGAGAGTCTAAGGGTAGGTTATAAAATTAAAAAATATTAACTACAGTCAAAAAGTATAGGAATGATAGAGTCTTCATAAAACTTTAAAGTGAACATTAATGACACTGTCTTATTTTTCTTTAAGAACAATGGCACTGTTGTCCTCCATTCATGAAATTTTGAAATACTGAGGTCTTCTTCAGCTTATGCTCTCCTTGGTATTCAGCAGTCACATAGCCTTCAGTGCGTGGCTCTGATGCATTTCTGTCTCGTTCCCATGTCTCTGCCTTCACTAAACCTCCCATTCTCTTTCCTGGATCTTCATTGTTGTACCATTTTGTGAGTTCCCATTGTCTTGTGACTATTTGACACAAATTCAGCAGCTTTAAATGATTTACATCCGTCTATCACAGCTTCTGCCGGCACAGTTCGCTTAGTCAAGATCTCTGTTTAGGGTCAAGGAGTTGGCTGGGGTGGTCAGGAGAGATGAGAGGTTGTAGGAAGCATGTCAGAAAGAGGCAGATGATGGAGACTAGCTGAGAGGCTGCTCATCGAAGACTTTTCATACACTCTGGTACTTAGTATATTATTTAATAAAAATAAACACATGAGATCTGAAACCTGATGAGGAAGATGTCTATATGTATAAGCCATCTAGCCCCTCCTTATAGACAAAAGTCAAAAGCTAGTAAAAGAGACTAACACAGAATATAGGCACCTTATTCAGTGATTTTAGGAATAAACATAGAACCCAAACCAGAAATTCTTAAAATGCTTCTTAGAAACAAGGTCTGAAGAAGGGATGGTAGAAACGGACAATGCTATTGTCATTATAATCTCTTACTTTTTCTTTATATCATTTTTTTTTTCTACCGTCCAGGACACTTGCGATGAAATTATATAGAAACAAAGCTATTCTATGCTTTGTCTCACTGGTTTCAACATCTTTTTGGAATTTTTTTCTACTGTTCCTCTGTGGTTTTCTTGATATAAATAGAGATTATTAAAATAATATGAAGTGTGTTTAGGATATTAGGCTTGATAGTTAACATTTGAAGAATATGTTGCAATTTAAATACTAGAGCTTGAGGACTTTTATTTCAACCTCTCAACATGGGTTTGAATTTCATCTTTAATATTTTAAATTCACAACTGGAAAACTTCACCTCAACTATAAGTTTCACCAACTTTAATGATGCAGGATTTGTACTACAAAAGCATCTCCTAGAAAATACATTTCAGCTGGAGAGATTGCTCAGTGGTTAAGAGCACTGGCTGTTCTTCCAGAGGTCCTGGGTTCAATTCCCACCAACCACATGGTGGCTCGTAACCATCTGTAATGAGGTCTAGCGCCCTCTTCTGCTCTGCAAGCAAAACACTGTATACATAATAAATAAATCTTTAAAAAAAGAAAATAAATTTTAAAACATTGAACATTGTTCAACATGGGCACACTGGTGTTTTTTGTGATTATGAGATTCTATATGTTCTGATAAACCCAAAATGTACATAGTTGACTAAGATACTTTTATTCTTTTACTGTTTGGGGTTGAAATATTTGCTTGTTGATGTTTACTAGCAAGTCCTGTTCCTGCTGCTTTTTCTAGACCTGTAGTTTTTATTAGAATGGTGTTTAGAGATTGGAAACCATGAAAATACAATCGAACTGACACTTATGTCAACTGTTTTATTAGCTTGATCATGTGACAACTGAATGCAGTTGCTATTTCATTAGTGTAATCAAGTGACCTCTCAAGGGCACAAGTGTTCAGCATTTTATTTAACATATGGTATCTTAAAGTGCTATTCTATATATTAATATAATAACACATAAATATTTAATTTTTTATTGTGGATGGGCAATGTTCTGCTTTCTAGATCATCTCTACTGATTCCCTCTCCTGTGAGTAATTTGTAGTGTGATGATGATCCCTTCATCAAACTGAATGTTCTATACTGCATTAAACTAGAAACACACCAAGCAGAACTAATTTCTCCTGTAGTATAAATTTTCTTCTGTTACAACAAAGATTAAGCTGAAAGTTTTGGATACCTCTTTCTTTTGGGACTGACCTAAAGACCTTTATAGTCATCTCTGCACGAAATGATGTTTAGTTGAATATCATAGTTTGATATGGTTTGAGATCTTTTTTGTAGTAGTCATCAACTTGGTTACTAGTATCTGACTAGAGGTCAGAGATCAATATTGATGGTATCTTTCATCCTACATCTTCCTCAAACATATCAATGTCTTTACTTGGTGGACCAGACAAGGAAGCCTGGTTAGTTGCCTCAGAGGGGGCTGAGTAGCTAGAAATGCTTTAGCAAGAGTATATTGAGAACATATGAGACAAAACCTAATTAAAGCCTGATCCATTTGCTCACCCAAGTAATGTCCTGAGTTAGCATCCTTTGGGATGCCTTCAAACTATAAAGTTTCCTTTTATGCCTTTGTTTGATGGCAACACAAATGATACGTTGAAATAGGAGTATCTTTTAAGAATGAGTCAGACATCCCATGTATTCAGTTCAGCAGAACTCCAGAGAGTCTAAGCTGATAGAAATCCCACTCGTTGCAATGAAGGTTATTACATGTAAAATCAAGTTGGTTTATTCAGGTGGATTAGGAATTTAAGTCTGCAGACTTCTAGTTCTTTCTCATAAATTCCTAGGATTCCTCTGTAACATATGCTAGGCCTTTCATGTTGATGAATTGTGACATTCCCCAATTCAGTAGTTCTCAACAAGGAGCAACTTTGATTTTTTTTTTTAAACAAGGTCACCTCTGAAGATATTGTCTTTGTAACAACTGGGAATATAGTTTTAGTGGGTAGGAGCCAGGAATGCTCCTAAACATTCTGTAATGTACAGGGCAGCATAAGACTAGTACCAAATTTACTTACTGTAGAAAGTTCTCTGATGTCCAGTCATTTATACTTAGTAGGTGTCAAGCTTGTGAGTGTTGCCAGGGCTTTCTTTCTCCACTATAGTCCCTCATTTCTACTTAGTTCCCTCTGCCCCTCTACATTCATTTTAAATTAATCCCATTTGCTCATGTTTTCTCTTACAATTCACTGTTTGCTTTCTGGAAAAGCCTAACATCTAACCTAATGCCCTTTCGAAAGAGATAATATGTGAGAACTATTCTCAACACAGAACAATCAATGGTAGTCTATAACACTCTGGGTTGATAGAAAGCCAGAGTTCAATTCATTCCCTTGGCTGGAGATGGGGTTTCCAATGATAATTAGAATTGGGTCGAGATTCAGAGTCAAAAGCATTCAAGCCAACTCTTACATCAAATTGGCAGTTTGTCAACAGGTATGCTCAAGCTGGTTAATTGTCGGAATGCTATGGTTGCCTCATCAAAATTTATTTGACATGCGGTAGAAGCTATTGAGAGATTTAATACAAAATTCCAGCCAAGGTGAAGTTCCTTGTACTACCTCATGGTGCCATCCACAGGGCTTCCTATATGGTAGGTTTTCAAAGGGCAAATGATTGATAGTGGGAACAGCTGTGTAGTTCCATCTTGATAGCCTATTGGCTGGGATACCAGAGAGTTTTCTGAATTATATGTTTGTGATTTATGTCTTTCCCCATTTCCCTGTGGAGTCAGAGCTCAAATGAGCTGTAAGAAGATAGAGGATCTTCACTTTGTGCTACCACAGGTTCTCTTTCCTATGTTCTTTATAGTCTTGTGAGGGTCTTATACCTTTCCATAAAATGTTTTTGTGACTAAGATTAAGAATAATTTGTGTGTGTGTGGGTGTGTGTGCAGGTGCAGGGGTGTGTATCTGTGCAGGTGTATATTCCTGTGTGTGTATCTGTGCATGTGTGCGTATAGATCTGTGCATGAGTGTAGAATGTATGTGCATGTCCACATATTATGGGTGAGTCTTCCCATGTGTTTTCATTTAAAGGGTGATATCAGTATGAATTTCCCAGTTGATTCATTTAGTTCTGAAAAGATTTTTATTAATTCTTTGAGTTTTTAATGTGTTTTGATCATATTCACTTCAATGTTCTCCCTTTATTCCTCCCAGATTTGCCCCCACTTCCCTGCCATACCCAACTTCATGTCAATAATTTGTTTGTTTGTATTTAACAACCCATTGACTTCAGATTGTGGTGTTCATATATTTCTGGGTGTAAAGCCATCTGCTAGAGTGCTGCCAACCTACCAGGGGTCACACCCTTAAAGTAAACTGACTCTTTCCTATAAGAGCATCATCCTAGTTTTTGAGACAGAGTCTCTCACTGAACCAGGACTCACAATTTTGTCCTTGCTGGCTGATGAGTAAATATACTATACCTTCCTTTCTCCTTCTTACTATTTTTATTTTTACTGCATATTGTGTGAATGAATGTCAATGAACATATGTATGCTCACAAGCTTGTAGAGGTCCAAGGTTGATGGCAGATCTCTCCCTCAATCTCTTTCACTCTTCTGAGTGAAAGTTGAAGTTTTTGATTCCCATTGCAGCCTCCACAGAGCTAGTTTCTGAAATCTTGGCCCCTGTGCCAGCATGTTGGTATGGGACAGAGCATAGATGTACAGCAAATAATAGCTAGCAACTTTCCAGATACCTCTCTCATGTACTTGCCAATCTGGACTGAGTCCAAATCCCCAGAGTGGTCTTTTCAACACTCCTCCCCCTACCCCACTGGACCTCAACTAGGATTTTAGCAGATTTCAGCTTCTAGTGGATGTTGCACTGAAACGTACAGCAGAGATGCAGCTTCAGGCCAAACTCATTGCTTAAACCTCCAAGATACAGTCCTGATTATCAAGGTGATGGCAAGAGATGCATTATTTTATATATTTTTCTATTAATATTTGCACATGTGATTGCTCAAATGAAACTTCCTGTTACTAAGATGTTTTCAATGGAATATAGTCATTCTTTTTAAAATGTTTCTTGGTAGAATTTTTCATAATGTGAGATGGTTTCCAATATCATATGATCTTCTCCCAACTCTTTTTTTTGATGTTTTTTTCCAGACTGTGCAATACTTAGAAGCCAAAGTGTCTTTCTATGTCCATGTGGAACACAATGCCCACATACAGTCTAATGAATAGGTTTTTTTTTTGTTTTAGATCTAAGCAAGAATGAATATAGTTGTTGAATATCTTTTTTCATGATGTAATAAAGTATTTTCTTTAAAAGTTAAAAAGAAATAATCAGCGTACACTTAATTGATTGATTAATTTTGAAAGCATCAAAGTGTTTAATTGGTAAGGAAAAAATAATTTAAGTTTATTTAAAGGAGAGTTATAGAAGTGAGTTTGGAAGCAAAAGAGAGACTCACTAAAACAGTTTTTTTCCAATACTTTTTTTAAATTTAAAATCTTATATTTGGGGAATTTAAACAAGTATGAAGGTGTGGTAAAGAAAAAAACATGGTAAGACCCCAACAACCTGCTTCCTAGATTCAGCAACTAGCATCATTCTGAATGTCCCCTCAGCTGTCTTTCACTGGTGCAGCAATAGCAGATGTATTTAAAAATGAACTCAAGGCTTTATTTATATCTTTATTCCTATCTAGCATGGATCTCTAGAGAATGGACATTTTCAAGCATTTAACAATCTTATGGCTACAACAAGGAAAACTATTTTGTCATCATCTAATCTACACTATAATCAAATCTTCCTGCTTGTCTCTTACGTATATGTTGTCCAGTATGTTCAAGTTCAAATCCAAAGTCAACGTGTTGCTGTGATTATTGACCTTCTTGAAGCAATACATTTAAATTAATGTTCATTACAAAGTTAACATTTTATATAAACACTTGACTAAAACATTTTCTCCATTTTATTTTGGTTGTTTATACTGGGTTGGAATCAATGAAAGAAAGTGACATCAAGTTATCCCCACCCCCAGCTTTATTACATACATCTGTAATCTACTTCTGATATTTTCATTTCACTGTCTGTTATCATGGTGGATTTCACGTGTATAAATTACATTGTGAAATGTAGAAACAAGGACAGTTACTGACAATATACCTTAGAACTATGGACAGGTGTGCTGTGAATCCTGTTTGAAACCTTTGCAATAAGAGTTTATTTTTGTCTGTAATTCACTTTATTAAAGATAAGTTATGATACCACTAGTACTAATAATAAGCAGGTATCCAGCCACTCATAAGTAGTATACAAATGAGAATGCTTAGGTAGGAAAAAAACCACATCTAATAATATGCCCAGAATACTTATTATTTGTGGAATGAGAAGTTAAAATATTTCAGTTGTGAAACCTTAGCAAAAAATATCTAATTATACCCTGGAGAAAACAACACATGTCTGAAATGAATACCCCCTTCCCCCACCCCTAACATAGTATCAATCCTATAAGAACTGGAGTGTACATATTATGATGTTAACACAGTGCAGGGATTTAGTTAAGAACAAAACCTTGGAAAGGAAAGAACACAATACATATAGAAATATTATTTTCTTATAAATGTATAATTCCAAAGTGGTAAAATTTTAAGTCATGAAGCATTGAGTTTTCATTCTTCATCAATAGCATCTTTTCATTACAGTATATGAACAACCCCATGTCTCCAGAGATGATGAACCTTGTAGAACCAATGATAGGATTTTATGAAGGTTCAGCAGACATATCTTCAGACCTGCACTCTCTGGCTTCATTTATATATAACAGCAACCCATACAATGAGTCTCCTGGCAGGTCTAGCGCTGAAGAGCAGAGTTCACCAGTTGGTAGGTAAAAATTTAATTCTCTCTGAAGTCATTGAAACCAATAGCTGGCAGAGGTATGAACCTGGGCTTAGAGTTCAACCATGTTATTAATGGTCCATGGGCTGGAGTCAGATATTTCTTTTTAACTGTCGTATAGCCTCATGAAATAAATGGAAATGCCACACAAGCAGCGGCTGGCCCTTTCTAACCCATTTGACCTTCTTCCTAGAGAAAGTAGCACCCCAGAGTCTCTAGCCAAGCTGCATAGACAATCAGTTATTACAGTTGCCAAAGCAGGTGTGATGGGAAGGGATTAATATATCTTCAAATCATTTACAGGCCTCACATTCTCTTCAGCTTTTGACGAATAGGTTTTCAAATGTCACTAAAGGTAAATAGGTCAGAAAGTTACAACTCTAGTGCATGGTGTAATAAACAGGTGTAGGTGTCCCTGAGACGTGGTGATGTCATTAGTGTACACACTTGCTCTTCGGGGTCAGTGAGTCTTAATGGTTCTAAAAGGAGAATGTAATATATGGTGAATTGACGGGATGTGATTAGATAACACAGGGCTGCACTGATTCTTGTATTTTTATAAAATGTTAGGTGGGAAGATAATATTTCATTGCCTTTTCTATGATTAGGGATTTGCCTCCTTCCAAAATAAAAGTTTTATGGCCTCCTATTCATGGGAGAATTAGTAAGAGAAAATTACATTTCAATCAGTACATCTTTCTTTTTTATGGATTTACATTTCTTATGCAAGCCAACTGAGTAACACTAAAAGCTAAAAGATGCACAGGTTCTAATATAGCTGTTGCCTTATGTATTTCAAATTAAGCTTAGTTCCTAATTAAAGATTTATAGGCAAAATTTATAAACACAGTAAAATCTTAGACATTTTAGTAGGCACATTCATGTATCAACTAAGCTTTAAGCAAGAATGCTTGCTGTGAGCAATCACTGGGACTAGTAAAGGTATAACAAATTTTGAGTCCAAATATAACTTTCATTTCTTAAATTCTACAATTAAAGCTTAGCTTTGATATATAATGTTTCCTTTTTATTTTGTTGTCAATATTTTTGGGAAAGTTACATTTTTTTTCTCAAAACATTGCTACCATGTTCTAAAACATTATGCAACAACTCACAAAGCTATGTTATATCAATAAGATCTCTATAGATTTTGGAGTCTTTTAAAATGCATAAGATGTCCATATGTATTATAAATTGTATGTCTACTGTTCTGTATATGAGAGGGTATGAAGATATTAAAACATATTAGGTTTTGTTGCAAAAATAATTTTGATCTTAGAGCCAAATATCTTTTTTCTTGTTGATTTCAAATAGCAACCACCAAGAATCAGTATATTACTGACATCACTGCTGAACAGCTGTCTTATCTTATCAGGCGGCTTGTACCGTTCACTGAGCACATGATTACTGTATCTGCTTTCACCATCATGGGCGAAGGACCACCAACGGTTCTCACTGTTAGGACACGTGAGCAAGGTACAAATGCATTTCCTTTGAAAAAATTACTTGCAAATATTATTCATGCAATTAACATTTTTACTTATTTATTCCTCTTAATTTTTCATTCTTCTTTTCAAGTGCCAAGCTCCATCCAAATTATAAACTATAAAAATATTAGTTCTTCATCTATTTTGCTATATTGGGATCCTCCAGAATATCCCAATGGGAAAATCACTCATTATACTATCTATGCAGTGGAATTGGATACACAGAGAGCGTTCCAGATGACTACTGTAGATAACAGCTTTCTCATCACAGGTAGAAGGAAACAATGTGTTTCTTCCTCCACTCCTCCTTCTCTGGTAGAAAATGTACACTTCTATGCATCTTAAATGCTACAGGACACATTCCAGATTTGGTTGACATATGCTTCTTATACATCTTAGAAATGTTTATGGAAATAATGACACAACATACTTCTTTGACTATATTCACAAAATATAAAAATAAACATAGTATTACAACTTTCAAAGAAATACACATAACCTAAGAAATATTGCACATGGCGCATGAAAATAATTCATTATTGAGGAATTGAGCAAATGAACTTACATGAAAATCAGCTGTGAAAATTCAGTTGACAGAATGTGTGCCAATTCTTGCTGGGTGCCAAAAATTCTGTTTTTTTTTTTTTTTTTTTTTCAGCTTTAAGTTGCTACTTAACATTACAGGAAAGATCTCTGATACTATGTGCATAGGAAACCTTAAAATTCAAGGAATTTGGGAAACTGACTGGAGAGCCAGTCCCTCTGATAAATTATTTACATCAACCCTATGGTAAATGGCAGTAATCTAAAAAATGTTATTTTTTGAAGATTTTTACACATTTTTTTTCTGTCATCCTTTAGGGTTGAAGAAATATGCAAGATACAAAATGAGAGTTTCTGCCTCAACTCTTGTTGGGGAAAGTTCTTTGTCAGAAGAAAATGACATCTTTGTGAGAACTCGAGAAGATGGTAAGAACATACAGTGTATTTTTAGTTTAGAAGGAAAGGAAGGAAAGAAGAAAGAAAGAATAAAAGGAAGAAAGGATCATGTATTATTCTTTTAATGCCTCTGCCTCATTGAAGCATCAGTGTTTAGAACAATAAGCATAAAAATGTTTGCTCTATATCTTCCAGAGCCAGAATCATCACCTCAAGATGTCAAAGTAACTGATGTGTCTCCAAGTGAAATGAGACTGAAATGGTCCCCTCCTGAAAAACCCAATGGGATTATTATTGCCTATGAGGTGCTTTACCAAAATACAGACACCTTGTTTAAAAAGAACACCTCAACAACAAACATAATTTTAAATGACCTAAAGCCTTACACCCTCTATAATATTTCTGTTCGGTCATATACCAGAATTGGGCATGGCAATCAGTCATCCACATTCCTCTCTGTGAGGACTTCAGAGACTGGTAAGGAAGTGTTTTTTTGTTTGTTTGCTTCATAATTCTTAGTTATGTAGTAAACACACCTGAAAATTTCCTTGCCGTTTCTATTTTCATGAGACCAAAAAAAAAAAAAAAATACCCTCATTGTTATTTTTGTCTGAAAGATAGTTATTCACCTTTTCTGGCAAAAATGCAAGAAAAAGGCTTAGCTATTTAAAATTTAAAAATTAAATTTATATAAAGAATCTTTTAATAAAAATCAGTAAATTGTTTAAATGAAATACAAAAGTTTCATCCATTGTGTCTTTGGAATTTAGTCTGAGTAAGCTACTTACTTTCAGAAAAGATGGAGAGGCACACTCAGAAGACTAGATTCCCCTATTCTAAGAGGGGTCTGAGGATAGCAATGCTTAGTTTGTACACAAATGTGTGTGACTGGCCAGTGCTTAGGGAGCAGGTGAAATCTAGCTTGGCTGTTAACAATGTGGGTAGAATGGGAAGGAAGATTCTGTAAAGACTGTAAAATAAGCAGGAAGAGGTGTGTGTGTGTGTGTGTGTGTGTGTGTGTGTTGGGGAATACCCCAACTAACAGAAATAACATAAGCAAAAAAATTATTTGTGTCTCAGTTTCAACAGTGCTTAAGCAATTAATACAAAACAAATATTTTGCCTGATAATCTTGGTTTATAGTTTCCATTGTTATATGAACACATATTGAAGAAATTACTATTACGGCCAATCTGCAATGTATGCTAAGTGAGATCTATTGGAAAGTATGGTCTCATCTACATTGTTAAATGAATAAACCTATACTAACTAGCTATGGTCTGAACTCCATACAGTTCTCGTTTTGGAGGCCACAAATAGTTAAATATTGACAACCCCACTTAGCTTAGCCAGATACAAATGTACAGCTCTGTCCTTGACACTGAATATCTAGAAATCTAGCAAGACAATATACTTCCACTGAGAGTAATCTCTTGAGATTGTTGCAAAGATTTAATATAACATGTCACAACATTATAGGTACAGAATGCCAGTTATAATTACCACTGCAAGACTAAGAGAGACAAAAGCAGTTCTTTATAGCATTAAGAAGAACTGTTGTATCCTTGAACTATGTAAGTATTGAGCCTAAAGTTACATATTTCTTCAGAAGGATAATTGTTCTTTTTTCACTTGGTTTATTTACATCAGGTGAATTCTTTTTTGAATGCCTGCTATGTGTCATAGTTTCTCTTCATGGCACTCAAGTAAGTTATCATCTTAACTAAAGAATAGGGTACAGAATCAAGTTATTGTTTTTATAATGAAAAACTGAGGTTCCCAGAGGGTCATTCATTCAACAAACATGTACAGTGTTCCACAATCTATTTTGCATATAGCAGTATAGAAGAGAATGGTTTCTAATTCCTCTACAATTCATATTAATTGGAGGAAATTTAATTGTTTAAGTCTAGCCAGCTGGCAAGCGATAAAGCTAGAATTGAAACCAACCCCCTTAGTCTTATACAGCCCATTTTGCTCTCAAAGCACATGCTGAAAAAAATTATAAAATGTACAGATGATCTTTGGAGCTCACAGTGGTGGTTGGCTATCTGAGCTTTGAATAGCACAAGGAAGAAAATGATTAATTTTCATTCTACTGTGATTTTTGAAGAAGCAGGATGCTTATCAGATATTTTACCTCCTATGCTACTATCATGTCAAGGACACCATAGTTTAATGGTGAATTATGAAAAAATATTTTCTGAACACTGCCGACATGAGATATTTTACTTTGTATTGGTAGAAATACACTAATTTCCTTTCAATTTTCTGTCCTATGAGCTTATTTCTAACAGGGATAAGTGAATATTAGAATTTAACTTGAGTTGTAATTTCAAATGAGTGTTTTAGTTCCAGAAAATATTTAAGAAAACATGTTGAACTTTCTATAGACAAGGTGAGGTAGGACTATTTTAATAAAATGACCAATAAATCACAGCAGATAAGGCAAAAGCTCAGACTTGATGGTAGGTCTCCTGAGCCCCATTTCAGGGTTCATTTATTAAACTCTTGATCAAGCTATGAAATAACAATGCGCATGAAAAAATTTAGCCCTGATCTTCCTGGCCCACCTGTTCTGGTGGGTCACACAGGGATGGTTTGACAGCCTCTGAGAAGCAGGAGGCCTGCAAATGGAGAATTGTATTTAATACTCAAGGGGCCCATTCCCCTGCAGAAGTAGTCTCTAGGTCTCCTGAACATTCTCCATCTGTATAGAAGACAGTGGAATTGACACCAGTGAGATTTCCTGGCTCCTGTTGAGCTACCAGCTTTTTCTCCCTTGGCAGAAGAAGACAGAAGGCTTCCTTAGGATTTTAGGACTTCATCTTAAGATTAAGGAGTTTGAAACAGCTATCTGTCCATTCTTAGGATTTAATAATAATATTATTAAAACTTGATCTTTTTCTTATAAAAGATACATACTTTCAGTTAAGTTCTATGTACAATTGCTGTTGTGGAAACTCAATTTGATGTGATAATGCTGCTAATTGCAATTTAGAGAATTAATATAATCTGTTTAAGAGCCTCATTGGGTTTAGAGAACCCAAATTTGTTTATGCATGGAAGTAACACATGGAGTTCTAGTGGAGAAATGAATCCAGGCTAATTTTGTGTTCATGTGTGTGAATGAGTTTGGGTTTGTGTTGCTATGCTTTCATTACACAATTTGCAGTTGACAAATGAGGTTAGCTTTCTTATACATAGTATATAGTAATCGCTAAAATCACAAGAATCAAGTAAGAATTACTGCTTTGATGGCACAGAGTATTTCCCTCTCTTACCACATAATTTTCTTGATGGTAAGCCTTTAAGGAAATATTTTGAACATTTCTGATTTGAAGAATTAACCACAAATTAAGTTGACTCAGATGTATACCAAAATTCTGGACAGAACTCTATAAATTTTTCTGTATTAATGACAACATCTTTAGATTTGTCTATGTGCTTCACAATTTTATATGCCAAACATTTTATCTTGTGGCATCTTTGTAATAATGCCCTTTATTATAATAGTAAATCAGATTATATCTTTTGTTTTTAAATTTTGAATGAATTCAGTTTATTCCAACTGGTAAGCATCATTGTGTTGTTGCTACCATTGAGAGTACTCTGAATGCTAGCTGGGAAAATTGTCAGTGTATCGTCACTCTCCAAAATCAGTGAGTCATTTCTTTGCCTGAAGGCTCAGCTCTGGTTATCTCCTAAGGATAAATGAATAAAATATAAAAGCTGTCATGCTGAGTTCAGAGATATATTTTTATCCTGATTACTGATGATAGGCAAGCAATGTTGGAGGGATACCTTTGCAAAGAGTCTTTCAAAGTCACAAGTTATACTACATTAAAGTTTTATTTCCACAGCATTTTAAATAGCTTTACCACTCTTTATAATTAGAGGACTTTTTTCTCATTTTTTGAAAGGGAATGGGAATGATGTAATTATATTCTAACTAAAATTACTACCTTAAGAAGAGTAATATTTTTAGTTAGAATACATTGGGATGAGGCTCTGCAAATTTGCATTGTTGTTTTCTATAGTAGCCTCAAATTGTTGCAGGGAAAGTTTCCTCAGTGAGGGGTTAAGATTACCCTTAGCTATGATTATATGACAAATGTTTATAGATCTTTGGCAGGGATTATGCCAGGCAAGGTATCCCTTCTGTTGAGTACGTCTTAAGTCTATTTAGAGACTTGTTGGTTACCACCCAGGTATTCATGACACTATTGCATCCATAAGGCTATTGTAGCATGATCATTGTTGATGTGCTTCATAGGCATCATAATTGGGTAGTACTGTTGGTTGCTTAACACCTTTTCGTGGTGCCTTCCATTCTGGGCTCAGTCCCAATGAATGTATATATGAATTATTCCCACATCTAAGGATTAGAGGACACTGTTGAAAAGGCAGAAGCATTATAAAAATCAGAGGATCAGGAAGATTACTGTGAGGTTGTATCTCCTGATAATACCAAATATTACATCCATAAAGTCTCACCAACATGACTGCCCAGTATCAAAGAGGATGGAGAAAGCCCATGAAGCCCCAACCTACCTAAAGAACTACAGGAAACCTAAGGAAACTAGAAATACCCATATAACCACAGACAATTGATAAGCCCACAGAAGAACCACCCCCTCTGAAACAAAGGAAATGCAACCTACTATCAAAAATGATGGGAAATATTTATCAATGGGCATTAATATCCCTTAATATCAATGGACTCAATTCACCTATGAAAAGACACACCCTAACATGATGGATACAAAAACAGAAACCATCTTTCTGCTGCATTCAAGAAATGCACCTCAACTTTAAAGACAGACACAGGCTCAGAGTAAAGGCTTGGGAAAAGACTTTCCAATCAAATGGCCCTAAGAAACAAGCTGGTGTAGCCATTCTAATATCTAACAAAATAGATTGTAGATAATTGTTAGGTCCATTTGTTTTATAATTTCAGTCAGTTCCATCATATCTCTGTTTATTTTTTGTCTGGATGACCTGTATATTGGTGAAAATGAGATAGTGAAGTCTTCCACTATTATTTCATGAGGGTCAATATGTGATTTAAGCTTTCTTTTAAAAAGTAGTATTGCTTTTATCAACTTGAGTACCCTTGTGAAGTACACAAATGTTAAGAATAGCAACATCTTATTGGTGTAGTTTTCCTTTGGTGAGTATGTATTATTCTTGCTATCTTTTCTGCTTAGTTTTGGTTTGAATTATATTTTGCCAGATATTAAAATGGCTACAATAGCTTTCTTCTTAGTTGTATTTGCTCAGAATATCGTTTTCCACATTTTCACCCAGAAGAGATGTCTTTCCTTGAAATGGAGTTGTGTATCTTGGATGTAGAAGGAGTACAGATCCTGTTTTTGTATCCATGCTGTTATTCTGTGTTTTTTATTGGACATTTTGAGACCTTTGATGTTGAGTGATATCAATTATCAATGTTTGTTGATTCTTGCTATTTTTCTGTTTGTGTGTATGTGTTTGTATGTCTGTGTGTTTGTATGTTTTCTCTGTTTTAAATTTCTGGTTTGAGGTTATTTATTTCTTGGGGATGGTTTACCTCCTTCGATTAGTTTTCCTTCTAGTACCTTCTGTAGGAATGGATTTGTTAATGAATATTGATTAAATTTGGTTTTATCATCAGATGTCTTATTTTCTTCATATATTGTGATTGAAAGTTTTGCTGGGTATAATAGTCTTGCCTAGCATTGTCTGTCCAGGACCTTTGGGGCCATTCAGTCTCCATTCAGAAGTCAGGTGTAATTCTAATTGGTCTGCCTTTATATGTTACTTGGCCTTTTTCTTCTGCAGCTTTTAATATTCTTTCTTTATTCTGTATGTTTATAATTTGGATTATTATACGGCAAGGGGACTTGTTTTTCTTATCTGTTTGGTGTTCTGTTTGCTTCCTGTTCCTCAATGGGCAGTTCCTTTTTATTGGTTAGTAAAATTTTCTTCTATGAATTTGTTGAAAAGATTTTTCTGTGCTTTTGATCTGAGATTCTTCTTCCTCTATTATTCTTAGATTTAGTCTTTTCTTAGTGTCCCAAATGTTCTGGAGGTTTTGTGCCAGAATTTTTTTTTAAGATTTGACATTTTCTTTGACTTGAGGTACCCATTTTTTTTCTCTATTGTGTTTTTAGTGCCTGAGATTTTCTTACATCTGTTGCATTCTGTTAGTGAAACTTGTCTCTGAGGTTCCTGTTTGAGTTTCTAAAATTTTCATTTCTATATTTCCCTCATTTGGGATTTTCTTTGTTGATTTTATTTCCATTTTCAGCATTTGAGCTGTGTTATTTATTTCCTTCCTCTGTTTTTTTTCCATGGATTTCTTAATAGATTTCTTTAATTTCTCTTTAAGGACATCTATCTTGCCCATATAGCTATTTGAAGGTTATTGTGCCATGGTTCTGCCATGTTGCAATGTTCCAAGCCTACTGTGGTATGTTAGCTGAGTGGAGACACTATTTTCTTATTGTTATTTATTGTATTTTTATACTGTCTTCTAAGCATCTGTTTTTGGAAAAATTTTAATTCTAGATGCTGATCTTGTATTGGTTGAGGAGATTTTTTTTCCCTTTAGTTTTGTTGCCTTTTCACATTCTTAGGAAGGTATGGTGGTTGTTTATTACCTGGTAGGGAATTTGTCTGCAATACTGCTAGGTATCGCCACTGAGGATTCCAGGAAAAATGTGTTTCTAGGTTGTAGGCACTTACTCTTAGGAATGGGGTGGGCTAGGATGGAATCCTAAGGAGGTCCAGAGGAGCGGGGAAAGCAGGGTGTTCCACCAGTATCTGCTTAGTCCTCTGGAAATGGGCGAAGAGTGTGAGGGAAGGCCACAGAGGGTAGTCAGGTAATTTAAATAGGTATAGGACAACTTTCAGTATGGAGGTTCTTTTTACTGATAGTCATTTATAATTCTATGTGATTAAATGAGGAATAATAAAGATAAAAATGTATTCCAGATGGAGAAGTTGCCCAGTTTTAGAAGTAGGAAGAAATGTTTAAAGAACTGGAAACTTGTCTCATTCAAGCTGTGTGTAGCTGATAGGAAGAGACAGACAGAAATAGGTGGAGCTAATTCCTGAGTACCAGTCTAGGAAGTCTAATGAGTCTTGCTAAGGTTAAAGTGTTGAAGAATTATGACACAAGCAGATAATCCGATTTACACTTTTGACAGATTTCTGCTGAATGTGGCATACATAGGCACAGAGAAAATTAAGTAAGATTATTGGAGCATTTTCATTTGAGTATCTGCATGAAAGATATTGGCATTTACTGTGATGGAGAAACTCAAGGAAGCAGTTGTTTATAGAGAAAATTCAGTTCTTTCTTTCTTTCTTTCTTTTTTTTTTTTTAGGTAGGTGGCTGTCAAAGGGCAATTAGGCAAATAAATTTAAATTTCAAAGAATCCATAAATTTGAAGGAATTGCTATGTCTCTGATATACAAAGTCAAAGGCATTGAAGGCTCATGAGGATGAGCTGAGCAAGACAAGATGAGAAGCATAAAATACGTTGGGCTATGTGACATTGGTGGGGGGGTCAAGGATGAATCAATGAAATCCTAAGCAATTGTCACCCATGAATTGGGATAAAAACCCATTGCCACTTATATGCAATTAGAAGTCAAATGCTCTTGATGAGTGAAGAGACATGAAAACATGCATCTGATGAATGCTGGGGAAAGAGATGGATGGCATTAGTGACTTAAATGGAGTAAAATTCATGGGGAAAGTTATGATTTAGATAGCATGATGGGTAAGAGAAGGTGAAATTTCAAGACATTTAGATATTAAGTGAAAAACAGAATGGAATCATTTTTGAGGGGACAAGTTTTTATGGAGGCCGACTTTATTTTTAATCATGATCCATATTATAATGCATGTATGTTAACACGTGGTTCTAGATCATTTGAAATGTGAAGTCTGAATAGCCAGGGGAATGTAATCTAGTAGAATGAAGGCCTTGGAAAGCAGCAATGAGATTAGGCAGTTTATACAAATTTGTGGTAGGAAGAAGCCTTCTGTTTTTTTTTTTTTTTTTTTTTTTTTTTTTTTTTTTTTTTTTTTTTTTTTTTTTTAAATCAATGAAATGGGATACAAGCTTATCAGATTAGAATAAGGCAGGGGACATTGACTGTCCTTTAGGGGGCTTTAAGGGGAAGTGAAAAAATGTGTGTGAAAAAGTAGAGGATTGAAGTAACTAAAAGAAATGTAGGCAATCAGTAGTGAAAAAGATCTACCTGTAATTTCAGGGTAAAAATTAAAGTGAGACCATTCCATATGGAGAGATAGTTCATGTGGCCATTATCAGCTGTCACACTGGAAATGTTCATACTGAATAGATTGGGGTTACACATAAATGAAACTTGGCCAAGAAGGTAAGGTAGATGATGGAGCGGATGCAGGTGGCTGTGAAGGGATTATAGTAGTTACAGGTAATTAGCATCAGTGTAAGGAAACAAGGACACAACATTGACAACTGACAATAAAACTTGATGAAAGACAAAGAATTTTTGGATTAAGAGTACAAGCATCAGTAGGCTGAAAAGGTAGAATGTAGTAGACAAATGGAGGAAGATTGAGTATCATTTTGTAATCACAAAGTCTCAGGTGTTGCTATGAAAGTAACTTTAAGATGAAGTAGAAAACAATCTAAATGCCTCTCAACTGAGGAATGGATCAACAAACTGGTACATCTACACAATGGAGTACTTCTCAGCAGAAAAAAAAAATGACATCCTAAAATTTGCAGGCAAATGAATGGTTTTGGAGAATATCTTCCTGAGCTAGGTATTACAAGCCCAGAAAGATAAGCACGTGCTGTCCTCACTCATTAGTGAACTTTAAACAAAAAGCAAAGAACACCCAAGCTGCAAACCACAACTGCTGAAAGGCATGGGATCAGAAGGAATGTAAAGAGAGACATCCAGGGATTTGCCTAGGAAGAGAATATAGTGAAGATCTTCCTAGCTAATTGGGAGCATAAGAGGCTTCAACCAAGAAGGTGTGGGACCAAATCATGAGAGAAGGAGATGACTGAGTGAGAAGAGTAACAAGGAGGGAGAAAAAAAGAAATGGAGATCTTAATAGAGGAAGCCAGTGTGGGATTGGAAAAAGACTAGGTGCTAGGGAAACCTACAAGAAATCACAGGATGTCCCTGGCTAGGTCTGCAACCAATAGTGAAGGTGTTGTCTACACAAGACTTCCCCTAAATCAAAGGAATAGCCACCCCAAGTGCCAAAACAGAACTTACATCCCATGATGAATAGAGGTAGAGGCAGAGATACATGACTGAGCACTGGGCTGAGCTCCTGGTCCAGCTGAGAGCAGGGAAGGAGAGTCTATATAGCCAGGGGATAGGGCTTATGAGGAAAATTCCCACACTGATGGCTGGCTGAAGCTCTTGGGAACTCACTGAATCAAAACAGCCACCGAAGAACCTTCAAGAAAAAGAACTAGGCCCTCCAAGGATAGGCAGCTGTTCACTGACATGGGCAGCATATGGAGCCTCGAAGGGAGAGATCAGACTGGGCTGGTACTTTGGAGTCCATTCCCTCCAGAGGAACACCTAACCCAGTCTTGACATTTGGATGAGGAAATCGGATCTGCCTGAAGTGGATACTGAGCTGATCCACCTTGGGACTTCTTGCCCTTTGGGGGAAGAGATGGGGGATGGGGAGGAGGGAGGCTGAAGGCTGACCAGGAGGGGTCTGGAGGGGGAAAGCAGGGAGAGCAAGGGAATACATAGGGGAAAAAAGCTTTTTTAAAAATAGAATAAAATCTATTTTTTTAATCCATGTATCCCCTTGTTCAAACTTATAAATAAATTGAAGAAAGAAAAAGATGAAGTAGAAGAAAATACTATTACTGTTTAAGGGATCAAGGGATACAGGGTTCAGCAGATTACATGCATCATTTGTGTGGATGTTGATATCTCTAAAGGTGGTAGAGAAAAAGTTAGTTTCCTGGGTAATAAAATCCTTAAGATTTTTGGAGACGTGGTTTAGGAAAATGATTCAGTATAGTTAAGTAATGTAAATTAGGAATGAAGTGATACCTGATAGAATGGCACCATAAAGGATCTGCCTTTCTTCAGGAAGAAAAGAATAGAAAATGACTGTACACAGAAGAGAGGAGATATAATGTAGCTTCCCAGGTCTTAGACCCTAGTCTAATCAGAATTATAAAGGAAAAGCAAATCCAGTAGCTGAGAATCCTTGGGACTCATGTTTTCAGCTGATTCAAACTTTTACTCAGATACAGAGGGTAACTCGGGTACTTAAGGTGGCTGCTGAGGAATTTGTCACCATGGCAGATTGGTTTGTGATGGAACTGAAGATTTAAGACTCTTAGGAAGAGAAAATAGGGTTATATTGCTAGACATTACTACCAATAGCTATGTATTAAATTATAATTTCTTATCAAATTTTACATCAAATCTTGCATGAGATTTTCTCCTAATGTCCTAGCTATAATAAGCACCTATAACTGATAAACACCAAGGGTAGGACATTGTATTTGTGCTTTCAGGAGTTTCTGAATTTTATTATTCTACCATGTTTGTAAGTAGAAGTTTTATATCTATTATGTTTAGAATACCAATAATAAAAGATTAAATTCCTTTCTTCGAAGAGAAAAAAGTCTTATAATAGGAGCATAAAATGCAATAATGTTCAGATACTTAGCTTGCCTTGTTGAATTGTTCCCCTAATAGTCCTTAGTATTACTGCTGTGTGTAGGGACCTTTAAACCACTGTTGTTTCCTCTAAGAGCACTCCTCTCTGATAAATACTTTATTTCAAAATCTACCTATCTGTTGCAAATGATACTTGTTTTCTGAGGGCTAAGAAGAACACTTATCTGTGGCTAGAAAGATAAATATTTAGAATATAGTTAGGGCTGCCCTGAGTTTATATACTTTCATGTCACATTATAAAAACTCAGTTGTATTTATTTATTTATTTGGGTACATACACTCATGATAAGTATAAGTGTGAGTATAAATATTTTTTGAAATTATAATAAATGACATTATTCCCTTTTCCCTAATACTTAAAAAATTAAACACACACACATACACACACACACACACACACACACACACACACACATACTGTACTTCTCATAGCAGAATATCATTAGGAATCATCCCATTGACTTTTTTTTCCAGTCCAGTAGTAACCTAGTTCTCTGGGTTATCTGACCTCTGAGTACTGGCCATCTAGGTAGTGACAGGGGTAGGCTCCCTCTCATGGTATGAGTCTCATACTTGGGTTTTATTCAATGATGTTTAAGTGGGAACCCAATTTTCTGCTTTTACTTTATGTGTATTTGCACAAGATCATGACTTTTTTTCTTATGTTAAAATGACTCAGGTTATCTCAAGATTCAATAGTGTATCCATTGTGTGAAAATAAAACTATTGATTTGAAACTACAGAATCATGGCTTTTATTTTCATTTGGGATAGCTTGTTTGCCCTCTATAGTTATGAGTTGCTAAAGTTCCTGCACACCTCACTCTGTTTAGTTTGCATAGTTCTGTCACCCTGTGTCTAATGTTTGCATTTAAATATTTTCTTGCAATTATGTGAAACTTTTAGGCTGGACGTTTTAGGGTGCATTTGTTTTATAAAATTATATCTTCAACTTTTTCTCCAGTGCCTGATAGTGCACCAGAAAATATTACTTACAAAAATATTTCCTCGAGAGAGATTGAAATATCCTTCCTTCCTCCAAGCAGTCCGAATGGAATCATACAAAAGTATACAATTTACCTGGAGAGAAGAAAGGGCAATGATACAAGAATTATCAATACAACCTCTCTGACTCAGAACATTCGAGGTAAAATACATTTCTCCCGATTGATATCTACCTTTATTCTTTATGTTTTTTGACAGCATGCCCATTAAATATTAACCTAATATGTTAAAACAACTTAGTTGTGATTAATTGCATACTAGGAATAAGCATTCTTTTTGGAAAACAATGTAGGTATTATGATAGTCATATGTGAAAATGCTCTGGTATTTTCTTTCTTATATCTTGTATACTTTAACAAAAGGGATTTTTTTGTGCATGGTGTATGTCTGTGAGTGTGTGTGTGTGTGTGTGTGTGTGTTACTGCACACATGTGGAAGTTAGAAGATAATTCCCAGTGTTTGTGCTGATCTTCCTCCTCATTTGAGGTAGGATTTCTTTGTTGTTTGCCTCTGACCTGAATGAGCTAGGTTAGATAGCTTGTGAGCTTCTGTGGATTCTTCTGTGTGTGCCTCCTTGGGGACACTGGGGTTACATTTACACAGCACTGTGCCTGCCTTTCCATGGCTTCTATAGATTCTAACCAAGGTCCACGGGATAGCACAGCTACTACTTTCCCACTGAGCCATCTCCATAGCCCCATTTCAAACTTTTAGACTGCTCATCAGTCCTAGTATATTTAGCTTTTAAATTTGGAAGAGTGTTGAAATGAAAGTTGTTTCATTGTTTACCTGCTGCTTATTGCTAACGGATATATTATTCTCTGTTAATTTATCTTTTATATTTCTGCTTAGGACTGAAGAAATATACCCATTATGTGATCGAGGTATCTGCTAGTACACTCAGAGGTGAAGGAGTCAGGAGTGTGCCAATAGACGTACTGACTGAAGAAGATGGTAAGACTACAGGGCATGCTCACACAGTTTGATTGTTAGCATTTCTTTTTTTTTTTATTTAAACTTTATTAGTACAATATCTCAGCTACAAAAGACAGAGATGTTAGTGCCTCCACTTTAAATTTCAAACGTTGCACATAAGTAATGAACCGGTCTACATCTTAGGATTGAAAGACAAACTAGGTTCATTCCTATATATGATTAAATGTTTTTTTTTTTCCTTCTTTATTTTGTATTTATCAAAAAAAAACACAGTAAAAAGAATTTAAAATGTGGAAGAGTTAACAATAACTATACAGAGGATAAGAATGATAAGCATGGCTTATCAAGGGTGGAAATACAAATAAGATTGCTACACATATATTTTCTTTGTGTTCAGCTTTCCCTCTGAATTTTTTTTTCCATCCCTGTATATCCTTATTCAAGGTCTCTTCCCCCTC